>JAQGBA010000904.1:0-21723 GCA_034698125.1 Prionchulus punctatus
TCATCAATAATTAACTCTTATCCTAAAAATCAAATTCATTTTGGTCAGAAATGACCAAAAGACCCTATGAAGGTTAACAAGCCAGCAACCTTGGCACGATTTGAAGCTAACCAAACAAAAATCGGATCATCTTTATATTCGTTCACCTGCTCATATTCTTCGACATACTGCACTAGCGGACAATATTGTTGTCAAGGCTTTAACGATCCGACCTGGTACTGTTGCCCCGATTTCCATTCATGCTTAACGCTTCGAAATTCCCAATGCTATGGGTACGTCCAGTACTGCAACTGCCCTTCCAGTCAGTACTGTTGCCAAGCAGTAGGTGATCCAGTCGTGTCCTGTTGTAATCATGGTACAACTTGCTATAACAACTACAACGAAGTTTGTGTCGGAGGTGTTTCAAAACATGTAGTTCCATATGTAACTGTCGCTATGGTTACGATGATGACGTTTTTAATCATGAAGAACATTTTTTAATTTGTTGAACAACTTTTGTAGTATTACAAGCTAGCAACACGAGTTAATCGAAAAAAAACTATGTTCAATTTGACTCATGTTCAATATAAAATTTAGTCAGATTTATGAATTTACGATTTTTAATGTTGTAGTGCTGCTGTTGTCGAATTGTAGTTAGAATCAAAGCGAATAGAATTTATTGAATCGAATCGAAAACAAGTTGAGCTTACAAATTTATACGTAGCAACAACAAATAATAAAACTCGAAGAACTTTTACAAACGTCGGAGCAAACGATGTACAATCGAACGAACGAATAGAACTGCCACGAACGTTTGAGAACCGTAGTTTTAAACGATAGAAATGCTGATTCAGAGAAAGGAAAATGCTGATTCAGAGAGGTAGCAACGAGTTGCAAGTTAATAAGCAATTGGTAGCTGAGCTTCAACGAGGAGGGGTTTTGGTTGGAATGTAAGCTAAGTTGGAAAGTGGAAATTATGTTTGGGTTTGTGAGCTTGGAGTTTGGAATTATAAACAAAAGAAAAATCCATGATGAAAAAGAATTGAAATGTTTGATAGAAAATTGTGTAGAAATTAGAACACGAAACATTTGAGATTAGCTGAGATTTGACATGCTTAATTACAAGTACAACAATAACTACGGCTCCACAAATAAAATTGGATGGAAACTTTCGAACAACAAGTCTTTTTCATTATCTACTGGTTTTGCTTTATACATCACCATTTTCTAATAGAATTCAGGTAACATACCTCATTATACCTCATTCTAACATCCTTTTTGGAAACCTAACATCCTTTTTGAAAATCCCGAACATCCTTTTTGGAGTTATTCATGAGAAAATACGATACAGTATTGGTGGATAATTTGCTTGTTTCTTCATAAATTCTTTTCAGCAATGGTACGATTGGAGGCTCGTATGGGCGCCGTCGGCTTACAAAGGATTGGAAAAGATAAACGTTCCAGCCGACCAGATTTGGGTCCCGGATATAATTTTATACAACAAGTAAACAATTCTAGACCAGCTCAGACACGTTTAATGTCAAATAAGTTGTTTTTTCAGTGCTTATGGAGACCCTCAAATTACAGTAGTCACTGACGCTAAAATATATTACACTGGTCAAATTCTATGGACAGTGCCGTCAATTTATAAAGCTTTTTGCGAAGTAAGGATGCTGTGCAATAAGGAGCTTGAACAATTATCGATTTTCACTATTACTGACCTAGATCGATGTGACCTACTTTCCATACGATGAACAACATTGCAAATTAAAATTCGGTGGTTGGACGTATACTGGCGACGTCATGGACATTCAACCAGTGACGGACGATCAGGAATTTATCGATTTTATCGATCCAATCGATAATACCCCTGGATTAATGTTGATGACTGGAATGGATTTGTCTTACTTTAAAGAGTACCACGTTTAGATTATTCATTGCAAGGCCACTATGACGTCACTAGCCATTTTTTGTTTGATAACTATTTCAGGAGCGCCGAATGGGATTTAATGAATCTGACCAGCGTCCGAAGCGAACGTGTCTACATCGGATGCTGTGGTCAGGATTACTACACGGACATCACATTTTACATCAACCTTCGTCGCAAACCATTATTCTACACGGTCAACTTGGTCGTGCCTTGTATGCTGATCGCATTCTTGACCACGTTCGTATTTTATCTGACCGATCACAAAGTCACGTTCGCTATATCCGTATTGGTCGCTTTGAGCGTGTTTTGGCTGGTTTTGATAGATTTGATACCACCAAATAGCGAAGTAGTACCACTTTTCGGGCAATATCTCATTTTCACCATGGCTCTGGTTTCGCTGTCCATATTCGCCACCGTGGTCGTCATGAATTTTCACTATAGACATAGTTCTACGCACGACATGTCGCCCTGGATGAGAGTGGTGTTTTTGAAATGTTTGCCTAAAATCTTGTTTATGAAAGTGCCCGAGTGGCACGA
The DNA here is from genome assembly GCA_034698125.1 of Prionchulus punctatus. NCBI lineage: Eukaryota > Metazoa > Nematoda > Enoplea > Mononchida > Mononchidae > Prionchulus > Prionchulus punctatus. The sequence goes on from JAQGBA010000904.1 coordinate 2,447, forward strand.
AGATAAAGAAGTTGATAAAAAACTAGAAAGACGGAGGAAAATCATGCAATATTCGCTCGAATTCGACGAAAAGCTTTGCGGCGCGTTCAATCGTTGTCCATCGATAAATTTTTGTTTCGAAGACGATGATAACGAGCAAAGCCAAGCAAGTGATTCACTGGCTATCATGAAACGAATGTACGGTTACGTCGTAAGAGAAGTGTTGACGAATTTTACATTCATTTCCGACCATCTATCGAAACGAGAAGAAGAATCAAAAGTAATCAATCTAAGCCTCGAGCATGTCAGATTTTTTGTTTTTTAACTTCCATTTCTTACCTTCCTGTAGATTTCCGAGGCCTGGTCCTACGTTGCTTATGTCATCGACCGTCTGTTTCTGATATTGTTCACGCTGATCAACATCGTTGGCACCGTTATGATAATGAGCAAGGCGCCTTACTTGTCTGATTATCGTCGACCATTGTCCATTCCAGTGGCCAGAAAGCCCTTGGGCGGTTACCTGGCCAAGTTTTACGACTTGGACGAAATTTCTTGAAACCTTCCAACAGGAGTCAGAAATTTTGCTTTAAAAATTGTATCTCTGGCAAAAAGGCATTTCTCCAAAAAGACCCTCTTTTTCAATAAACCCATTCTCCAATCTAATCCAATTAATCTTGTGGCACAAGCTTACGCTTTCGATGTCATCTTCCGTTCAAATTTCTAAATGCGAAATGTAAATAATTTCAAGTCAACCGTGATGTTTCGATTACAAATCTGCTTCCTCGTCGAATTAAAAATAGTCTTCACTGTGAGTTAGCTATGGCGTTTTTTTGGTTTTTGCTCTCGCGAACGCTTCCTGGCCGGTTCATCGGAAAACAACGGAGATTTTTTGTTTTTGATAGTTAGCACCCTTTGGTTGCAAAAAAACTTTTTCAGCCGAGTTACAGGCTTCGTTTATTTGATGTTTCGCCAACAGTTGTCGTCGACGACCACCAATCAAGATTCGTCGAAAGATTTACTAGTAAAAACGTTTTTCGAATAACAGACTGTCTCCGGCATCGGCGAGGCGCGTTATTGGTTTCAAAATTCGGATTCACGACTTGGATGTTGAATGAAAACTTTTGTTGAACAACATCGGTCTATGTCTCGGTGCCAAAGGTTTTCGAAGAGATTACAAGAATGCTCAGACTAATAATGTTTATGATATTTTGCTTGTGCAGCTTGTTTGGTAAGCTTGGCTGGTGATGCTCAAGTTACAAGTGATGCTCATGTTATAAGGGATACTAGATGCTCATGTTGCACGTGAAGCTCAAGTTCCTCCTGTAATAATATTGTATTTTAGCAGGAATCTCGAGAGCTGCTGATTTGGCTGAAATCGAACAACTGTACGAGGATTTATTTTATTCTTACAACAAAATTGGACGGCCTAATAAAAATTCCACCGAAAAAGTTACAATACAGTTTTCGTCGTACTTATTGCAACTGATCGACGTGGTACGTATTACAGTTATACAAAGGTAGCTAGCCGATTGAAAATTTGTTTTTGCAGGATGAAAAGAGTCAAGTTTTGACGTTAAGCTTATGGCTGGAATTGGTAAGTTCCCGCAGATTCCTGCAGATACTAGCACGCAACAGACCTGCATTTCAGTCTACCTGAATTTTAGCTTGCTGTCATAAAATGTTTTCGATTTAATTTTATTATGAACAAAACAGCCACTAAACTTGAAACGAAAATTGTTTACGATATTTAAGAAATTTTAAGCCAAGCGGGTCTTACTTCTACATTAAACGTTTCCTTCCGTCTGACAACACCTGATGTGTTTTTTTTACTGCACAATCTTGTTTGACAGCAATGAAAAAGTGGCTCGTCTTAAATTTTTCGGTTCCGAGCAAGTTTTATAACTTTAGCTGAAAGTTGGGCTCGGAAGAGAAAGGTTCTTCATCATTTTCGAAACAAGAATTCTCGAAATTCCAAATTTGAAAAATGTTGTTAACTCATGTGTAAATTATGCCAGTAGTTTTGCAGATTCGGGTCCAAAATTTAGACGATGAGCATTTTTTAGCAATGGTACGATTCACGCTTGGTATGGACTCCGGCATCTTACGGAGGTTTGAAAAAGTTGAATATCCCATCGGATCAAATCTGGATACCGGATATCATATTATACAATAAGTAAAATGTCAAGATTCCTCGAGGTTCGCTCTCGTTTGACCACTCGCCATTATGTCTAACCATGGTTGAACTACATTTAGTGCTCTTGGGGAACCGCAAATCACCGCAGTGACCGATGCTAAAGTTTACTTCGATGGAAAGATTTTATGGTCCGTGCCATCCATTTATAAAGCCTTTTGTGAAGTAGGTACAATAAAACTTGATATGTTACCCAAAAGATTTTCTTCAAAAATCCAACTGGATGATTAAAAGTGCACAAAAGATGGCAAAACTAAAGCCAGAAATTCCTATCACTGCACTGTGAAAGGTGATTTGCGGACTGGAAAACCAGCACAGGCAGTACACTGTTCCTGAAAATTCCTAGATAGACTTGTTGCTTAAATTGATCCAACTTACCTGGATCCTGAAATTCCGTTTGACATTTCACTAACAATGCTATCCCTATCCATTACACTGTTCCTGAAAGCCATAGACTTGTTACTTAATTGACCCCAGCGAGGTCGCTGAAATTCCGATTGAGAATTTTCACCAACATTGCTGTCCTTATCAGTAAACCCTTCCCGAAGTCCCCAGATGTGTTACTGTAATTGACCCCAGCCTGGTCACTGAAAGTCCATTTGAAATTTCCACACACACCTTTCCCCCAATTATCCTATATTCTGTCACTATAGATTGACGTCAAGTACTTTCCATACGACGAGCAACATTGCAAACTAAAATTCGGCGGTTGGACGTACACGTTCGATGTATTGGATCTACAGCCGGTGCCCGGTGATCAGGAGGATCACGAGTTCTTCGATCCGTTAGATCAGACGCCTGGCCGAATGTTGATGATGGGAATGGACCTGTCGTACTTCGTAGAGTAAGTTTTCAAGTGCCTTACTCACTCATAATTCGACATGGCTTCTCATCTATAAGCCGCACCCCATGTTGAGGTGAAGATTCGCTTTCCTAGAACAGTTTTCATCCTCGTTTCTAAGCCATTCGATTATAAGCCGCAAATATAGTGAGACTTTTAATATAAGCCGCGGCTAATAAATAAGTAATATCGTATAACATAAATCACTAGCTGCGTTAATCCGGCTTTTGTTACGGTGAATACCGTTCATCAGTAAAATTTTCCATCTTTTTGTTTTCGCATTGTTCAGGAGCGCTGAATGGGATTTGATGAACCTGACGAGCGTTCGCAGCGAAAGAATCTACAGCGGATGTTGCGGCCAAGTGTTTTACGTGGACATTACGTTCTACATCAACCTTCGACGCAAGCCGTTGTTCTACACCGTCAACCTTGTCATACCTTGCATGCTGATAGCATTTCTGACCACTTTCGTATTCTATCTGACCGATCACAAAATCACGTTCGCCATATCCGTTTTGGTAGCTCTCAGCGTTTTCTGGTTGGTACTGATTGACTTGATACCACCGAACAGCGAGGTCATACCGTTGTTCGGTCAATATTTAATGTTCACCATGGCGCTGGTCACCATGTCCATATTCACCACGGTCATCATATTGAACATTCACCATAGGAACAGTCAAACCAACGACATGCCTCGGTGGATGAGAGTCGTATTTTTGAAATACCTGCCGAGATTGTTGCACATGAAAGTGCCTGAATGGCACAAAGTCGATCCGAAAATGGAAGAGATAAAGAAAGTGATAAGGAAGAGCATAGCTTACAACGATCGATTTTGCGGCGAGTTCGCACGACGCCCGAGTCCGTATTTCATGATGGTCAGCGACAAGGATAGGGAAACGCGCCTGAGGGATTTGGCGCTCATGAAAGGCATGCATCCAGTGGTCATCAGGGAGATGATAAACAACATAAGTTTCATTGCCGACCATTTTGCAACTATGGAAGACGAAGGAAAGGTAATGTGTGCGAAAAGCAAATTATTTGAGCTTTCATATCACCGACTGGATCTGGTAATTTTTTTTTTATATTTTGGTTTCAGGGCTCGGACGATTGGTCGTACGTCGCGTTTGTTATTGATCGTGTGCTTCTTATTTTGTTCACATTGATCAACCTGATTGGAACTGTAATGATAGTCATGAAAGCTCCATATTTAACCGATTATCGCGATCCATTGTTGCCGTCGGCTGAAAAGACGTCGTCGTTAGGCAGTGATATTTTGGCGAAAATTTATGAATAATTGCAACGTGATTTGGTTTTTTCAACCATATTATTTGTGTAATAAGTTTGTAACGATATTTTTGTTTTTAAATATAACTTTAAAGCAATTTGACACATCAAAGTGGCGCATACTTGGTTCTTGCTTTTTAAGAGTTGTTAACAAGCCTTGTTTTATATTGACGAACTAAAGGTTTGCGTATTGTGCAGAAAAAAATTGCACAAAAACCTGAAATTTTATGTTACATACGAAGTATAACATGTAACTCAAGTTTCGTCTGGTAGTTTCGTCCGTACAAAACATTTTTTTGCTAAGTTAAATGTGGTTATGATCGTCCGTTTCAATAAAATTTAGCATGCATATAATGCTAATATAAGAATAAGCATATTGTCAGTTTTAATATTCTGTGAGATATGCCTGAGTTTCACTATTTTGTGAAAATTTCAAAAATTCAAATACGAACTCTTGTTCGGAACGGAATATAACTCATTTAATAATATTTATATGATGAGTATACGGCTTGTTATAAAAATACAGCTTGTTGAATGAGTGTGATGAGAGTAGATTTACCCAGTCAACAAATTAGTCCATACACCGCTGGTTGCATAATCGAATTCGGTCTGTAAATGCAGATCATCTTTAATTCGAATGCTAATGTTAAAAATAACCCGTTTGAAACAAAATGTGCAAGAATCCGGTAAATTTGGTGTTTCGTAAAAGTTATGATATTATATCGAACTGAATCGAATCAGTCGACCATACATTGAGTTTTATTACTGAAATTTTAATGCGAGAATTCAATAGGGCCAGTGAAGAAAATGTGATACACATTTTTTTTAACTTCTTTTTCGTCACAAATTGAATGGTTTAGGTATTTCCAACTATTATAACTTCTGCAAAGATGTTTTGCAATTAATTTTGTTACCATTATAAAACCAAATAACACAGCTAATGATATTGAAAGTTGTCGAAATAAACCCGAGAAAAAAAACTCCGTCGTTTGATATATTATAAACAGTTGGTACAAGACCACCAACCGATAACGAAAAGATTTATGATGGAATTTTAAGAAAAACAGAAGCCGAGAGAGGGTATTAGGCAAAATTTTCGAAAGTTAGCTTTTGAAACATACACACACGGCGAGTGAAGATTTGGTGTTTGCCTCATCGTCGTACGGGTTGCAAATTGGATTCACAGTTTTTCATTCATACCAACCAGTGCGTGTAATAATGATGCACTTTTTGTCGATTCCGTTTTATTTTCTGATCGGTAAGGTCCATTTTTTCGAACCACAATCGTCTTACTGTAGACTTAAGTTCTTCTTGGTTTAAGGTTTGTTCAGTTGTGGTTCCACAAATGGTGCTACCTTACAAGAAATTGATCAACTTTATGAAGATTTGTTTTACAATTATCTAAAAATGTCCAGGCCAATCAAGAACGCTTCGGAAATAATTGTGATTCAATTCGCAGCAATGCTAATTCGAATAATTGACATAGTAATTAATTATAGGACACGATTTTTTTACTCCACAGTTTTCATTTTAAGAGTGATCAATCATCGAAAGTTAGTTAAACACTGTGAAAAAAACTTTAGGTTTTTGTTTTTTTTTAACGTAACTTAGGAAAACTTTCAGGTGAAATATTTTGCAAAATATTTTTTCCAACCGAGACGAAATAAGATTAAATTTCAAACAAAAAAAAAACAACAGAGACTCATTTTAAATATTTTGAAAGCATCTGAAACTGAAATGTGAGATTATTGTGGCAATTTTGTGAAATGAATTTGTTTATAGGACGAAAAAAGTCAAGTGATGATGATCAACCTGATGATTGAAATGGTAACTTATTTGTTTAAAATAGCTATCAAGATAAACACAAATATAGTTTAAAAATCAAAATTCCTCTTTTTTATCACTGCAACACTAATATTGAAAATTTTAGCAGTGGAATGATACCAGATTGATTTGGAACCCGAGTTTATACGGTGGCACCAAACGGATAAACATACCTTCGGATCAAATTTGGACCCCTGATATTGTTTTGTATAATAAGTAACCAGCAAAAAATTGATTCACCTGAATCGAATTCGTTTGACATTTATTTCATTTCAGCGCCGATGGCACACCACAAATCACTTCGGTCACTGATGCATTCATATATTACGATGGTCAAGTTGTTTGGACAACACCTCAAATTTACAAAGCCTTTTGCCAAGTAATCCATTTTTGCTCAGATAAATTGACGAAAATCCCAGAAAACTATTACGACTGTGCAGATTGACGTCACCTACTTTCCATTTGATGTGCAAAATTGCGAACTGAAATTTGGTGGGTGGACCTACGACGGATTTCATTTATCCCTGGTACCGTTCATTTTTGGCAATCAAAGTTTCATAAATATCACCGATCCTACGGGAGAAAAAACTGGAATGTTTTTGATGCAAGGAATGGATCTATCGTACTTCACAAAGTAACGAAAACTCATTTGGCTTAAACACAAAGACGAGTAAGAAATTATTGCTTCTCATTTAGAAGCCAAGAATGGGATTTATTAAATTTAACAAGCATTCGAAGAGAACGAGTATATTTTGGATGTTGCGGTCCGACATCTTATATCGACATAACATTTTGGATTACCCTAAGGCGAAAGGCTTTATTCTACACGGTCAATTTGGTCATACCGTGCATGTTGATCGCATTTTTGACCACGTTTGTATTCTACTTGACCGATCACAAGCTGACTTTCGTCATGTCCGTTTTGGTGGCGCTGAGCGTCTTCTTTTTAGTTTTAATCGACTTGATACCGGCAAATTCCGACGTCATACCTCTTTTCGGAGAATATCTGCTGTTCACAATGTTTCTGGTCAGCGTGTCCATTTTCGTCACAGTAATAGTTTTGAACATTCATTACCGGGACAATTCGACGAACGAAATGCCCAAATGGGTGAGGGCGGTGTTTCTGAAATTTCTACCTCGTTTACTTCGCATGAAAGTGCCCGATTGGCACAAAGTAGATCCGAAAATGGAAGAAATCAAGAAACTCATAAGAAAGAATTTATCGTATAATCAACGCTTTCGGGGTTCGTTCAATCGTCGACCGAGTCCATACTTCATGACAGCCTCGGAAGCGGAAGTGGACAAGGAAAAACGGCTAAAGGACTTGGCGCTCATGAGAGGCATGCATCCGATGGTGATAAGAGAAATGATAAACAATCTTAGCAGCATAGCGGACCATTTTGCAACCATGGAAGAGGAATCAAAAGTAATTTTAAAAAGTTGTTGTTGTTTCGTTGACTTCCGTAGTATTTTGTATTGTGACAAACCTGGGGCAGTTGGGTTGGAACGAAATTTTGCTTGTACCTTCTCCAATGATGACACTGTCAAAAATGGAACAGTCCAGCGTTTGCTATTGCTGAACGAAATTGTTTTTTATTTAGGGTTCTGACGATTGGTCATACGTTGCTTTTGTCATCGACAGAGTATTCTTAGTATTATTCACCATCATCAATTTGATCGGTACAATTTTCATTCTTCTGAAAGCGCCGATATTGTACGATACCCAAGAACCGCTACAAATTCCAGTTTCGCCTGTTCGACCGTTGGGCGGTGACGTGTTGGCCAGCAAATATTTTAATATTACTTTCGATTGAAGATTTAACACATTTGAAATGAACTTTATGGAACGTTCTATCGTATTTTTAAAAGCTGCATTTATTTTTATTTGTTTATTTGTTATTGGTGTCATGTTACTTGGTGTTTCCTTAATTTGTTTAGTCAATAAAGGATTGTAAACCGAACAATTTAGTAAAATTACGACCATAAACATTGTCTTTCAAACGAAACTATTTTATGGAAAAATTTTTTATGTGAAACTTGCTCTTTAAAACTCATTTCACTGCAGCAATTAATTTGTTCGGATTTTATCGCTCTGTTTGACACGGAGAACGCACATAAGCCATCCATTCTTTCATACAATGACACATTACGTTTTATTTTTTCATTGTATGAAACAAGAAATAAATTAATGATGTTAATTTTGTGATATAATTGTGATATTTGTTGTTTTTTTGCCTTTTGCCTTATTTAACCTGTGTGATGTTTTGTTTGATTGTACTTTTTGTAAGTTGATCACTTACCCGCAGGCTTGAGGCGGAAAAATAATAATATTGTGGTCCATGGATACGGGTGCCACGTTTTGGAATCGCCGTTGCGCATTTCCTATCAGTGGATAGTTTCAAAATTATTTATATGACACGGTCTAGTTCAATTTGTTCATAAATATTGTTGTGAAACGTAATCTTACACGAGTGTTTTTGCTCTTAGAGTAGCATTTACTATGTGACATTGAAACTCTATACAGATCCAGCGATCATGGCATGGATAAAAATATTTCTTTATGAGATAAAAATATGAACTTAATGTTTCATCTTCATGTCCAAGTGAAACATGATTTTTTTCCCTATTCAAGCAATTGACATAGCTGAAAACTGATTTAACGAGCAATTTTCACATTATCATCCATCGGACACTGGTTTTTAGTCTTTGTCTTTTCTTTCTAGTCTAGTCTTTTTAGTCTTTAAACAAAAACAAAAACAAACACCAAAACCAAAATTTTTATTTTTTTTTATTTTTTTTTATTCAAAAAAAATTTATAATATAACTAACTATCTGTACACAAACAAAAACGAAAAAGAATTTTGCATTTCATTATTTGTTTTTTTCTTCTTCTAAATCGCAGCAAAAAATACAACAAACAACGTCGGACATAATTATTTCAAAATTCAACTATTATGCATTGATTTTTTTAGAAATTTAAAAATCCGCATTTAGATCTCTTCCTTTCTTCTCAGCGTTCGACGAAAAACAGCTCTTCTTCAGTTAGTAGACAGCACTTTTTTAGTTTTAATTTATGAATAATACGTCAAAACGGATTGTTGATTTCCTCGGAGCAGCAACGTCGGCGGTAGATCTTTCGTTAGAAATTCCAGCCAGGCCATGTATAACGCCGCCGAGATGGCACCCTTTCGAGGGATCGGCAATGTCAAAACGATTAACGACGCTTCTTTTGAGTGTTGCAATAAAAGCTCGCGCGTGCGCATTTGGCGATAGGTCTGAACAGAAGCGAGCAACTATAGTTCATTCATGACTATAGTTGGCTCAAGTACACCTCAACAGAAACTATAGTTTAACTAACAAATAAGAGACGCGCGTACTTTGCCCTTGAGAGCTTTGTATTCCGAATCGGTGACGAATATCTGCGATTGACTGGCTGCGTTTTCCTCTTCGGGACTTTCGGTGCTGACTCGAAACGGAGATATTAATTCTTCGAATTGTCGAATCGTATTTATATTCGGCTTTTTGGCCAAGTCCGGTATGACGAAAACGTCCGAGTAGTCGATACGAAATCGGCTCAGCAAAGCTGCCATGCTGCAAAACGCGAATAATCCGCATAAAAAATAAATAAATTATACTAGCCAGTGCGATAACGGTACCTTCTTTGTTCGCGTTGCAATTGACTTCTACTCGCCGACACCGTGAATACTCTTAACTTGGCACCTTCCAAATAAGATCGGCCAACGGTGAGCAAATGCGGAATCAGAAGACCCAAACCTAGAACAGCTAGTCAACTATAGTTCGTATAGTTGGCCGGTTTCTATAGTTGTTGAACGCCCATAGTTGTTGAACGATCATAGTTGTTCAGCGTCTATAGTTTAGATAATCCCTAACTTCACAAGTGAACATAAACTATCGTCGAATACTAACTATACTCGCCTTTGACCTATAGTTTCGTGAAAAACACATTTCTCACTCACCGCCGTCGTCGAACAACCACCAAACGTGAACCGTGGACTTTTTCAATTTCGTTTGAAATTGATTTATCGACGCGATGATTTCCATTTGTTTTTTCGACATGTGACGACTTCGCTTTTTGCCGGGACTGGCAGGCACAGGTTTTTCGTTATTGTCGTCGCCGACGCCCGTCAAATTATTCGTTAAGCCCGTTTCGTTCAATAACGTCGACGATTCGACGGCGAGTTCGTCTTGTTTCTCTTTTTCTTCTTCGACAACCTAACAGAAAAAAAATGTTGTTTTTGGATGAGAAACGATGACGTTTCGAGTTTTTGCTCGGAACGTCGTCAGCCGGCGCACGAAATGTGCTTGTACCTGAAATTTTGAAGCGAAAGAACTCAAGGAATCGTAGCGAAGGCGATCCGCCATGCGAGCGTTGGGCGGCGTTAAGAAAGGGGCGTCGGGCGACGTCAGCGTCGCGTTAATTTCGGCCATCAATTGCGTATTGCTTTCGGAGCCCGATAACGCTCGATTGCTTTCGTTGACGTTCATCGAGGAGCCTTCGATTGTTGGCTGCGACGGTTCGGGAAATTTCAAATTTTGCGTATCGCCGACGTGATGCTCGCGCATGGATTCGCTAAAATCCAATCCGGAGCTAACGTGGAGCACGGCCACGCCGCAATTATTGTCGAAAGCGTCGCTAAAAGTGCACAAAATGGAAACGTAAAAAGACAAACAGGCGACACGTGAACTATAGTTGAAAGTTGTGGAAAGCAAGTAAGACCGAAAATCGTACTGAATTATATTGAAATACTCCAAAACTTGATCCGACTGTGCCGTTTTCCAATTATTCTTGAAGCCCATCATGAGCACGTTGGGTTTCATTTTGCCCAAGCCGGTGGTCTCCAATAAATATTGCGCGCCTTCGCGCAACGTCGGCGCGGCGATGGGCGCGTAGAAAGCTCGCACTTTTCGTTTGTTCAACCACGGGTACATTTGTTTCGTTAGTTTCTCCATGGAGCTCAACACTTTTTGCGACGGCGGTTGCTAGAAACCGGTCAAAATTTGATTTTAAGCAATCAACTATATAGTTCGAGCGAGTGAAACTATAGTTCACTTTTCCGACTATTGTTCTTACCAAAACGACATGCCCGCACACCATAAGGCTCGATTCTTGAGTTATATTCGCCGCGAAATCGACCATCGACGGCCTGGCCACCGGATTTCCGGTCAAAACAAGAAGCTGAGGTCGATAGTTTTTTATGTGCTCTTCAGTGATCGACAACTTCAACGCCGACTGCAACGCGGCTTTGTACGAATGAGCTTGACTGCTCGAACCCCAATTCACGTCTGAAAAAACAAATTTTCTATCACGTCAAACGAACAATATAGTCGGTACTACAGTCGACCGACCTGGCTTCCTGTACAACAGGAAAAGGTATAAACACGAAACGAACGCAAACGTTATCAGCGCCGCCCACCAACTGATGATGAACATGACCGATAAACACAGAACGGCGCCAAGTAACGCCAGCCATTTATTATAATAACGAAATCCCGGCCGAAAGCCGGGCGAGCCGGCGTGCGAAGCGTCGAAGCAAGCATAGTTGACCAACGTGTACGACATGAGGAAAAACATGGAAATAATCGGGGCGATAGCGTTAAGGTCGCCTGAAAAGTTTCATAACGAGTTCGGTAAAAGAATGATAGTTATTTAAAACTTCACTAAAGCTCTTCAACTATAGATTCCCATCAAATATAATCCTTTATTGACTGTAGTGTACAGCCGCTTACCAATTCCGACGATCAACACCGCGATGATAAACGTCAGTACGTAACCACGTCTCGGCTCGTCGCTCCTACCGTAACCCTTACCGAACCAATGAATGAAAGGATAGAGGCGATCTTTGCAAACAGCCTAAAATTATAGAACGACATTGATTTCAAGCTTAGACAGGCGGAAATTTTGTTTATTTTTACTTGGAAAACTTTCGGCGCCGAAACGAACGCACCTAAAGCTGAGCTCAACGTGGCAGCGAATATACCTGCTAAGATAAGAGGTTCCCAAATGCCGGTTAACGACCAAATCTGAATGATAAGGAAAAACTGCTCGAAAGCGTTAAAAAAAGCAAATAAACTCACTGTCTATTCAAGGAAACTAGTTCCATTAAAAATTTACCAAAAAAACTGCCAAAAAATCGCTTTTGTTCATTTTATACAACATAATAAGTTGGAAAAACAAAAATGTTGCACTGTCTAATTGAAAAAGTGTGCACGCACTTGGTAATCTTTCATGAGACCGTATTTGCAATCGTCCGTGAATTTGCATGTATCGTTAATGTATGCGACGCGATCGGCCATAGTTTCGTTTGTATCATTGCCGAGTATTTCGACGATGGGAACGCCGGTGGCGTACCTACAGCGGCGAAAGAGAAAAACAAAATTCGAATCATTATTTATCGTCGTCGTCGGTCGTGATCGTACAAAACGATCTATGTTCGTTTGGACAGTTGAACATTCCGGTAAAAATATTAATGAACGCCGAGAGCGGCGGCCCGATTTAGAAATGAAAATCTCTGTAGTAGATGAAGAAAAAAATACGAAACGAGTTTCGCTCTCGATTTCGCGCGGTCGCGACGAGAAAAACGTCTCGCGCCAAACGTCAACCGAACGCCGTCGAATGGTAAATCAAAAACTCGTAAAACTCGGCTAGTTTATATAGTTCGGGGCAGGGACTTGGACAATGTTGGATCCAGGTGAACTATAGTTGATTTTGAAGACAGCGAACTATAGTTAACTTACCGTACGACCGTAGCTCCCGTCATGAACACGGCCATCGCGTAAATGGCGCTCGTCGTCACGATAGCCAGCAACGTGCCCTTGGGTATGGCGCTCGACGGATCCGTTAAATCGCCCGATATATTAGCGCCGGCCATGATGCCCGTGCACGCCGGGAAAAAAACGGCGAACACTTCGAAGAACGTCATGATCGTAAATCCGGGCGCCGGACCGAAATTGTCGCCGATCGTCTGCAGTGTATAGCCGGTAAATCCTCGGCCGGTTTGCGCCAGCGTCGGCGGTATGAACGTTCCGATGACGTAATCGACGACGGATATCGTCAATGCGATCAACATGATCATTTGCATCTTGGATTCGAAACTAACGCCGACGATTACGATACCGAGAATGACGAAGACGGTCATCAGCGAGATGAGTCGAACGTCCCAAATCGCCACTTCGCTGACCAAAACTATGCCGTGCTCCTTAAAGAAACGAGCAAAAAACAAGATCGAGTCGTTTGGGCAGTGTGAACGTTTCGCGAAATACCTTGAGTAACGCTTGTACAGTTTCGGCGAATCCGACCACGCACATGCCCGACGCGACGGCGTTGGCAAACGAGAATATCAATCCGATACTGCCGCCGAACTCGGGCCCCAACGATCGCGAAATCATGAAATAAGCACCGCCTAAAACGAAATAAAACAAATAAACCTGCAAAATTTACGTTTCAACCAATCTTCACCCCATTCAATGAACAATAGCGACGACAAAATAAATTTGAAAAAAAAAACTATGAACGAATCTAATTTTAAAAAACTCAATGAAAATGCAACATAACATTCTGTGCTCGCAAGGGAATAAAAAAGTTTAATGACTTTTTCAATTAAATTCGCATCAAAGTAAATCACGAATAGATAATTAATGAATCATGAGCCGAGAAACAAGTTTAGATCATAGATTGTGAAATGTGCTCGAAAGTTTGTTCGAAAAGCGAAAAAGTTGTTCACCTTCGCAAGTTTGAGTAAACTTCTCGAAAAGCAAAGAAAACACTTGGCATTGATCCAATTGAACATCGCCAAGAAAAACAAGGTCATGAACATTAAGTTTTAAGAAATCATGAAAAAACCAACATTGATTAAATTAAAATTCTGAGAAGATTCATTAAACGGCAATATGTAACGCCGTTCGATCGTAAAAAGTGTCGCGGCTAGCTAGTAAACGTGCGAAATTTTGTTTCTTGCCTACCTCCTTTGACTTCGCCATTCGTGCATATGGCGCACATGGACAACGTCGTCAACGTCGTTACGACCGAGCTTAATAGCACAATCATGATACCCCATCCGATACCTGCGACGCCCGCCATCCAGCTGATTCGCAGGTACAGCATCGTGCCCAAGATGCTCAGGATACATCTCATCTATAAAATGGATTGAAAAATGTGCATTTATTGTACGGTCCCTCTCACTGTCTAGTTTTGTATTTCAAGTACCAAAACTCCTTTGATCCAACCGAATTTCGGTCCCGGCGGTTGAGCGTGTTTAACTTCGTCGCCTTCCAAACCTTGTAAGCCCTTTAACAAACGAAAATAATCTTAACGCAAACAAATAAAAAAGGTTAAGCTGTTATTTTTGACCTAAGTCGTAAAGATAACAATCGTTCCAAATATAATAAGAAAAAAATTGATGATAAATAAGATGGAAAAACAAATTTCGCGTCGTCTACAACCAATAAAAATGGCTTTCTCAGAAATTACAGTTCTTATGAATATGAATGTTCTTGATCATGAAGATCAAGAATAAGGCTTGCTACTGAAGACACTCAACTACAGTTTTTAATGAAGAAACTGAACTAAAGCCAGAAATTATAGTTGTTGAAAAATGCACTGAATCGCATCTTAGACAGCACGTTTTTTGTTTGTTTTTCTTACATCTTGTACGATAAAATGTTTCATATCGATGATTTCGCCGCTCGGCTTCGAATCGGCGGCTTCGTCGTGCAATTCCATCAACGACGGCCGAACGGCCATAGCACCTTCGACGGACATGATGTTCCGATAATGGTCGTGATGAGGTAATCGGTCAAGCGTGTTCACGTTTCGAAAACTTTTCAAATTCGTCGTTCCGTAATTCACCGTGCCCATGTTGTGATCGGGCTGATCGTCAGCGGCGTTCTTAACGCCGACACTGAATTGTACTTGTTTGCCGTGGTATTCGGCCGTCGGCGCCGGTTCGTCGCCCGGCGAAACTAAATTCCCGTCCTGGCCGTCGGCGATTTCGGGCGTGCGGGGCGTGGCGTCCGGACTATCGCTTCCGCCGTCGACTCGATTCACTTGGAATCGCGACGGATTTCGGGGCATGCCCGACGTCGGATCGAGTTCGACCGTCGGCGAAACGGACATTATTTATAAAAGTTTAATTTTATATAAAGTTTTAATTAAATCCAACCTATAAAAAATCATTAAAATAACAATTAATCCCGCACAACAAAACGATTAATCAGTCGCGTCGAAACGTGTAAAACGACTTTCGATCTCGAAACTTAACGAGCGCGCAAGAAACGCGTACGACGTTTTCGTTTTCAATGCCAATTAATTAGAACGCAACGCGTTTTCTTATATAGATTTACGCATTTTCATTTCCTCGTATATTTACGAAACAATTGATAAAGAGTTCCGGGTGGACGGATGGTACGTTAGACAGACGTAAAAATGCGTCCGACAAACTATTTTTCTCGCTCGCGCGAACGGAAAACGAGAAAAAAAGGAGATAAAAACAAGTGAATTAAATGAAAAACGATTATTTCCTAACGGATCGACAACGACGAGACAAGTTGGCCGAACGCCAGTTGTCGAAGGCCCCGTCGATACAACTTTTCCTCGAACGCCCGTACATGAACGTTGGCTAGCTAGCTAGCTATTCGATCGTGCTCGTTTCGCATCGAGCAAGCTGCGTAAATTTGCTCGACTAGAGTACAATCAGTGCGCAAAAGCTAAACAAGCTAAACCGCGCCACCAAATCGACGCACGACGTCCTTTAACCGCAAGCAGCCAGTGGAAAAAAAACGGTAATGAATTACGAGCTTAGTTAGCTGGTTCGGTTCGGCGGCGAGCAAGTGCGCTTACGACCCTTCCATTGAAACCACCCGTGCGACGGGCGCGAGCGAACGAATCGAGCGCTTACAGTTAGCTAGCCCGCGCGTCTATAGTTCGCTAGCTAGCCAACGCTTAGCTCATAGTTTTGCTAGCCAACGTCACGTCAAAACTAAAAACCCGTCGCCTAAAACTATAATCGACGACGATGACGGCGGCGACGATCGTCGAGAAAAACGGGGCGAACGAGTCACAGAGAGAAACCAATCCAGACAAGAATCGCTTCACGCGACGCCCCTTTGCGAACGTACGTACGTACGAAGAACGGACGCCTCTTTTAAAAAAAAAGAAACACAGAAAACGCTCTAGCCAGCGCGAATCGATGAGCATCCGTTCGAGTTTTTCGACACACAATCGAACGGCGAACGTAGCGAACGCGAGCGAGAAGAGTCTCGGTAAATACGACCGACGAAATCAACGCGCAGCGGCTAACTTTAAACGAAACGAAATGAGAAAGTAATCCGAAACTTAAAACGTCTAATTAATTTTCCTTATTTATTCCTGCTGCCGGATAACAACCAACCAGCTAGCATAAAAAACAACTAAAACCAACTAGCCAGGACAGTTTATTCGTCGGAGATGTTGCTTTACGGGCAAAAAAACGTTCACGAGCGGGTTTACTTAATCGACGATGTCGATCGCGTGATCGTTGTGCGAGGAGGGGATAAACTAGAGTTTCGTCATTAAACAAACGCGTCTCAAAAATGAAATGTCACTCAAAAAAGCAGAGTAGGCAGTGAAAAGAGTAAAAGACGCAGGAACACCGCCCATGCCATTCGAAACCATTAGGAAACTATGCTTTTTACGTTCGATACGAGTTAATCGCTAGCCGAGACGGAAATAATGTCCGAAAAGAGTTTTGATATGTTTTTTCCGCAACCTTTGACATTTGGCTCGTTTGTTTTCGACATTTGGCTCGTCTTTGACATTTTCAACTAGATTTCGAGTTAACCGAGCACGTTTTTATCGATTTTCATCAAAGAAAGTATCAAAACCTATCTAGCAAACGGACTTCGAACTGTAGTTGTAAAAAAAAAACAACGTCGCAAACGTGCGTGCCGCGCGCGAGGCGAGGCTGGGGCGCGTCGTACGTGATGATTGACAAGTAACGAATTAAAGAGACTATCCAACGCGAAAGATTAAAATCGAAATGAATAAAAAAAACGATATGTTAACGCCAGAAAAACACTATCCGATAATACATTTAAAATAACAATAAACATCAACGTCAATGTCAATAATTTTGATTGAAAACTAACAAAAGTTGTCACTTAATACGCCTAATAAATATTCCTACAAAAAACAGTGTTTTTTTTCTGTCGAAACACGGCCAACTGGAACGCTTCCAGTCGACTAAATTTCGCGAATTATAAAATTTTCGAATGTTTTTCGAGGACAAACGACGAACCAAGGGCGAACGACTCGTTTGAAACAATTTTTTTGCACCGCGCCATGCGCCAGCGCGCGAGGAAATAAAAAATGCCACTAAACAGCGATGTTTGGACGGAAAACGTGTGTGTACATTTGTAAAACGTGCTGCGATCGGAATCAGCGGCCAGTGACGAGCCAGCGTTAAAAAAAAACATCGAAAACCGCCTGTCTTGACGTGAAATTTGCATTGCAAGCGACAAAGCATCAATGAGCGGAAATTTTTGCATAACATTTGATTTCGTAAACAGGCGACTTTCGAGGCGCGTAAACACTCGAGTCATGAATGAAAATTGATAGAGCGGGTGTTATAAATCATATGTTAACGAAAAACGCGCCATTGAAGAAGGGAAGATGACAAACTGCCCACTCAATAAATGGATAGGGAACGAAAAATAGCTAAATCGAACAATAAATCGTTTCGACAATTAATTAAAAATTCTGGTAAATCGTCGAAGTATGATTGTAACGATAACAAATCATTGACAAATTGAATAAATAAATAGACTGAGCAAATCGTGAAATCGAACAACAAATGAATCGATTGAGCTAAATAAAGTGAACAAAACGCAACAAAGTGAAATCGAGCTAAATCTTCGCGAATCATGAAGAAGTGGGAAATCGCCAAAAATAGCACCGATTTAGCAGCCGGCGAGCGATTTCTTTGTTGCGAAAAACTCTAACCACGCCCGCGCGTCGGCTGAGCGAAAAACGTCCGCTGCGTCTCAACCCAGGCCTCGACGTCAATCGGCTAGCCGGCCGAATCAGCGCCAAAACGGCAGACTATACTCACGCCTCGCTATAGTTCACGTTTTTTTCACGTGCTAGCCGATCAACTATAGACCGATGTTTCATCAATCAATCAAGGCTTTGGCCCAAATAGACGCCTACATAATTCGTTCATCCAATCGCCAAAATGCGCCACCCAGATGAATAGAAAGCAAATTAAAATCGTATGTGTGTCGCGCTTTTTTTTATGATATACGCGTTTTTGACTTGCTTGGTTTTCTCGCTAGCTAGCCGAATATTGAAAGCTATAAAGTTTGGTTGACATTAGGCATTCATGAGAAACTTGTTTTTCATTCATGATTTCCTCAAACTATCGGCCTACAGAGACATGATTAATTCGTCCCAAATAAAACAGGAAAATACGCGGGTGTTTGATAGATAATAAATGCTAAATGAAAAAAAATGTAACAAAATGTTGTTACAATATTACCACATGTTCACAAATGACGCGAAAACTAATTCACGGAAAACTTTTGAACACCATAAAATTTTGAAAGTCAAACAATGAAACAGGATAATTTTGTTTGAAACTGCATATTGGTATCATTGTGTTGTCAACACTTGCAATTTTTTGTCATTTTTGCTTCATTCATAAACGACTACAGTCCATAAGTATGATCATCAGCGATAAGTGATTAACGTTTACCACATTTTTCTCAGAAATAACCCGTAGAAATAAGAAACAAAAAGTGATCTCAAAATAATCCAACCCCCAGGAGAAAAACCTTCGCCAGGATCAGATAATTTCGAAATAAACTGATCCCGGGAATTATTAGTGATTATTATGGTAAACAAGTGGATACTGTCCGGCAATTTCGTTCAGTAAGTCATCGAAAGACGTTTCTTTGTGCAACAACTTCCAGTAATACTGTCTCGTAACTCGACTAACAAGGGAAGGTCCCCATATGTTATTGTTGTTGAGAAACGAGAATATGTGAGTTTTGTAGAGGGGATTGAATGATGAACGATGATGCTATAGTGAAGTGCCAACGCCAGACCAGCGGTCAGAAAAATGACCAAAACGTTTGAATTCCCGCATTTTTTCTCCAATGTCTGCA
>JAQGBA010000905.1:0-21697 GCA_034698125.1 Prionchulus punctatus
ATGTGTGACAGGGACTGTACGGCCGCGGGGCACATCCACTGTAATCCGAGGATACTGCAGAGAAAAGCCGATCCGCCGCACACGATCAGATCCCAGTGAAATTCCGACGGTTTCTTCAGCCCTTTATCCTTCTTGGCCAATAACCCTGAGGTGAAGTTCAGTTCGCATGAGTTTTTTTTTTGAGTACTTTTTTTTATTGCATTTATAGTCTGTTCCACTTAAGAATCGTTTAATGAAAATTTATGAATTTAACATACAAATTCAGATTCAGGTTTTGAATCGGTTGAATTTGGTTCTGACAGCTTAAAGCTGGTGACTTTATAGACAAATACAGACTGATTGAAACCACACTATCTCCGATTCTCTACTATTCAATGAAGGGCTGGGCGAATCATTTTGTACGTTGGTAATATGTAGATGCCGCACCTTCATCTTTAGCAGACAACTTTGAGTGCGCAGCTGAAAAACCGAAAAATCACATGACATGTTTTTTATCTCGTCTTACGCAAGTAGCACGCATATTTTTAAACTTTTAAACGACTTTGACAACAATTCTTCGGCGAACAAAGCAATTCAATCAGAATAAAAATCGGTTGCGGAGATAAAATACATGGCATCGACACAATTTCCAGAAATCATGAAATTTGTTTCGCAAAAAAACACAATTAAAGTCTTGAACGTTAACAAATGCACAAATGAAATTCAAAATAAAAAAATTCTAAGGCCTAGACTTTATGTAGATTGTATCTGGTGGATTGGCCGGATGCAATAACCAGCCTACTTTTTCCTGCGAGAGCCAAGTGGATGAACAGGAACTCCCAACTGCAAACTCAAACATATTACAGTAAGAAATGATGTGCAAGTATGGCGGAAACACAATTTTGAACCACTTACAATTTAAATCAAATCAAAATGCTCCATATTCTGCTAAAATGACTAAAACGTAAGGTGAACCATTTTGTAAAGTGTAAATGGGTCAAAATTGTGTTTGCGCTAAACTTGCACATCGTTCTTCCTGTAATATTTTTGAGTTTGCAATTGCGAATGGACTTTAGATAATCTAGATGAGATACGAATTAGAATTATGTATTTTAAAGTAAAACAGACAGTTGATTATTTGTTTGTAACAAATTCTAAGTGAATACATTATTGAGCATTCGCACAAGTCAAGAATAATATAAATTCACAAATAAATGATAAACGCATTCACGTCCACAAAATAATACAATAAATGAAATATTACTCAACCATCAAAAACCAAAAAGATGAAATCTACTACTACATTTATAAAAACCGTAATTTAAAAACAAATTTGCGTCTTCTTCTCGACAGTTAATAACCTTACTGCGGGTACGAAAACGAAAACATATCTTCGAAACTTTTTTAAATGCATTAAAATAAGGGAAAAAAATTTGTACTTTTCAAAATTTTAAAAATTTAAAATTCGGCACTTAACTTGAGAAAATTTGACTTTTTCAATTGTAACTTTGTCGTAAGGTTGGTTTGTACTTGCAAATCACTTTTTGCGCATTTTTTTTTCAGAAAAGGTGATTTTTGGGTATTTTGCTCATTTTGCTCATTTTTCGGATATTGTTCCTCCTAAAGGAGAAACCACCCACCACCACGAATGGTACCTGGCAGATTGTCGTGTCCAAGTATATCCAGTATGTACTTGTTTCGTTAGCATGTTATAGTTCATTCATTATTGCAAACTCAAAAAGACTACCGTAAGAACGATTTGCATTTAAAGACATTTGCAATAAAACAGTTTTTGAACCGTGTGACGTGACAAAATGGTCCACTTTGTGTGCTGTCTAAAACACAAAACGGACCATTTTTTAAAGTGTAAGTTATTCAAAATTGTGCTTTACGCCATATATGCCAGTCATTCTTACTGTAAACTTTTTGAGCTTGCGTTGACTAGTATATAGCAATTTTTCTGATTTCAAAAATTTAGAATTTTTTGTATATGCACAATTTGCACGTCTTCGAAGCATTGTATAAGATTTCACAATTATTCTCCAAACAGTGAACATAAAAACGGTACTTGTTAATGCAAAAAGTATTCTGAATATTTTAGGTATTACGTCTGAAGTTTGATGAACCGCCTTTACAGTCGTTTTGCTCTTCTTGTAACGATATATTTGAAAATTTGCTGGTTGCAGGTGTTTCCGGTAAATGTAAATCGTTTCACACCCACCAAGCAAGCAAAAATTGAAGTGCAAAAAATAGTGGCGAAGAATCTTATCCCAAAATTATTATTATTCAAACTAAAATGCAAATTTATCAACCAAATGCTATATCCAGGACACGTTTTTTGTTTTGTTCAACGAAATTCCTCGATCACTTCCTTATCGAGCGCGTCGCAATAGTTGCAGGTGTTTACTGTCGCGCGATGGGTGGAAGACATAAATTTTTGTCCAGTCAGGTAAATCGGTTCGGGAATATATCAACAGGTGACCCTAACTCATTCGTTCATCGCCCGCGGCAACGGCGGCCCGTTTGATGGTCAACGAGCATTTCGACAATTCCAAGTAACTGCAAGTCGGTCCCTTTGATCCATCGATAGTCGGCGCGCAGACAAATAGGCGGGATGCTCGTTGAGTGACCGACGGACGAAAATTCTCATGAGATAAGAAACTTTTTTTATTACTCAACATTCTCCATCCGTCTTACTGTAACTATAGTTCTCTCTCTCTATCTACGAAGAAGAAAAACAAATTCTGGGCGCTAGCCAGCGCTGTTTGGGTGGCCGCCTTATGCAAATTAGCCTCGGCCGACGGCGCTAGATAAGAATAGAATGTTGCACGATACGCAAGCGCACGCCCATCGAGCGATAAGTTTTTTTTCGCGCGGGCGTTAAAAAGATCAAAGGCGCCGCGTCGCGTCGAAACGTGAAAACAATACGTTCGGCAGCGACCAAAAAAAGTCCACTGGCCAGCGAACGATCTTCAATTCTCACAGCTTTGACTTACGACCGACAATTATTGTCCATCGTCCAGGAGCGATGAATATTCAAATGACCAACGCGCGAGAGAGAGGTCGGCGCGCCAGTCAATGTAAACACCCCGTCGAAGGTCGACGAACGGCGATTGGTCGAACGGTCGCTGACCGTCGGACACCATCAAAGCGACTCGACGGACATCGATACGGTGCGAGCCAGAACAAATTTTTCGACCAGTCGAACGAAAAACAAAATTTCTGCGCTGTCCGATCGACTTACGGGCGCTTTTCTGAAAGTGTTTGTAATCGAAAAGTTACTCAATACCTACCGCCGCTGATAACGCTTCACCTGTCGGCACGTCGCCTTTTTAGGTTTTAGTACGAATAAGCTAAAACTATCTTCGCCCGTTATCAGCCCCCCGTTCGGCGATCGCGAGCGACCGAATATTTGTTGACGCACTTGCTACGCCTGCGCCGATATACGACGACGACGACCGACGACCGTCGAACTATAGAAATAAGCTGCCCCTGTCGAACGTCGTTATTCGGGTGGAAAAAACATGGTATTATCGTCGATTAATCCATTGTATCAAACGATGAATTATCCTACGGCACCGCCTTATCAATACGGCCAAGTTCGTCCGAGCGGCGACGGCTTTGCTCACATGCAAACGTATTACGCGAATCAGCAACATTTGACGTCGGCCAAGACAGATTTCTCTCCTGGACCGCCGTTTCATGCGCTCGACTGTCGAACGGACTTGCTGCCGAGTCCGATATCGTCGTCGATCGTTGGATATCCGACGCCCAACGCTTACTCGCCGAGTTGCCTGTACGCGCCCCCGCCGCCGGCGCCTAAATCCGAAATTCAACAAGCTTCGGCGAACAATAGTTGCGTGTACTATCCGAATTTTAGTTTGCCCGTTCACCAACCGACGCCCAATTACTATCCGTCGTCGTTCGGCACCGTCTTGAGTCCGATGCAAGAATTCCCCTGGATGAGAAATCGACAGCAGCAAGTCATCAACTTACCGTCGTATCCAGTCGAGCAAACAGCGTCGAACGGTAAGCCGATGTCCAGTGATTAAATGTGCCTGCATTACTCGCCAAGTAGTGAAGGCATAAGTCTTTCAAGTTCTATGAAATCACTGGCTGTCTAGTTTTTGAACTATAACTTCTTCAAAGTCACTGACTGTCAAGTCGTTGAAGTTCTTTGAAGTCGCAACTTGTCAAGTCATAGAAATCTTATGAAGTCATTGAAGTTCTGTTACTGTTATGTCACCACCAGCTGTCAAGTCACTGATTTTTTTGAAGTCACCGGCTATAAAGCCATTGAATGAAATCGCAGCATGTCTAGTCATTGAAGTTCTTTGACGTCACTGGCTGTAAAGTCGTTGAAGTTCTTTGAAGTCTGGCTGTCGAGTCGTTTGACTTCTTCAAAGTTGCTTGTCCAATTGAGAATTTTGCCTTTATACGTGACTTCTGATTTGACGTGGTTTTCTAAAAGTTTTCGATAAAAGTAGCTGATAGTTAAACTCTTTAACGACGACATTTTTATCGCGACACCCGTCGAAGCTTCCGAACGTCGGTAATTTTGGCTGAAAGACGCTAAGCGGTGACATTTTTATATGTGTCTGCTGGCAAAATGCGCTCGCCGTACAAGTTTTTTGTTTTTGCCTTCTTTTTCTATTTCGAAGACAACAAAACCAATTTATCGCACGCAAAAGCTCAAAATTAATACAAAAGTTGCTCTGGCGAGTGACTAAACGAAACAAACGTTGAGTTTTGGCACTTTATAGCTTTATCCAAACAATAAACAAAAAACAAACATCTTTCAACTTTTGCAACGATTGTAACCGTCAAATGCAACTTTTTTAAAATTTCTTGCAGCTCGTACTCGAACTCGCGAAAAATATCGAATGGTCTACACTGATTTCCAAAGATTGGAATTAGAGAAAGAATTTTGTTTCAACAAATACATTAGCACGCAGAGAAAATTGGAAATGTCTCGAACGTTGGCTTTGTCCGAAAGACAGATCAAAATCTGGTAATGATTAGCCTGCTTTTCGCAGCAAACCAGGGCACATTTTTTGCTTATTTCTCAAGGTTTCAAAATCGACGAGCGAAAGATCGGAAAATACAACGGAAATCCGTGCGAGGATCGATCGACGGATTTTCGGATAAAATGGATTTAAACGGATCGGACGGCGGCTCTGTAGTTAGCAGTACTGTAGCCGACGTTCCGTACGACAGTTCGATGCTCAGGTCCCTAGTCCTGCCGCCCGTCGCCTTGCCGCTACAATGAAACGGATATTCGCCGCTTATCGCATAGAATTTTACTATTTCGGTGTCCTCAAAAAACTTTAAGCCTTACTCTTTAGTTAAACTATAGTTGTACAAAATAATTGTTCATCGTAGCTGTACAAAAAAATTTTGTAATATAGTTGGAAAAAAATCTTCCTTTACTTTTATTTCGTCCGACCGTTGTGTGCCAAAGTTGCAGTACAGTATTATTTTTGTAGAGTTTATGGCGCGAAAAATTATTTTCCATTCCAAATTTTTGCTCTTTGGATGTACGAGGTATGCCAATTGTAATTTCGAAAAGAGAGTTTTGTACATTTTTTGTCCATAAAATAGTTTATCGTCCTTTATGTTTCGATTCGACGCGTCATTTTGAAGAGATTTTGCTATTTTTATATCCATTTTTTTGAATTTTATTCGACGACATAGTATTCGAGAGAGAAATAATAAAAATGTTGATGAAAAAACGTCAGTTGCTTTTTGACTATAGTTCCTGTTGGATTATAGTTGTTATTGAACTACATTTGCCAATGAACTATAGTTGATGTCCTGTGATTTCTGTGTGGTCTCCAACAGTAAATAGTTGTCTGGCGGTCAACTGTCAGAAGCTATTTTTCTCAAAACATAATTAACCTTTTGGTTTGAATTCCTCAGTCCAGGTGAGACTACAAAAACTAAATTTACAACTGACCCTGAGCCTTAGCCATCAAAATAAACGGCTGAAAAGTCAAATGAATCGAAAAGTGGAGCTTAAGTTTGTCAGCGAGTAACTTTTTTGTTCGAAATTTCGATATAAAAAATGCACAAAGTAGTTTCAAAACATTTTATGATCTATATTTGTGGAATTTTTTGGTTTTCCAACCGATACAATTTTTTAAGCACGCCAAATATCACGAAAACTGTACAATGAAAAATCTAATATTCAAGACAATAAATTCGGTAAAATATCACACGAATGGGCACTACGAGCGAAATAGCTAAAAATTGCAATTCGTACAATATACACAATTATAAAATTATCAACAAGCAAAAAAAATAAAATTCGTGACGGGAAAAATTATTGTGCGTACTGTAATAGCAGATTTTTGCAAATATCGTTTGACGATCAAGGGGTGAGAAAAAAATTATGAATCACAAAATGACAGCGATCGAAGATCATTACGTGGGTAAATCGGAACCGGGGCTGCCGCCGTCGTCGTCGTCCTCGTCGTGGTCGGCGTCGTCCCTGCTGCCGCTGCTGTCCGCGTGTTCCACGGTTTTCGTATCTTTGGATTCTTTTTTTTGTTTCATTCTTCTATTTTGAAACCTGAAACAGAATTTGAATCAGGTCGTACTGTAGAACAGCATTAAAAAAACTGCAGTATGGTACTTTTTTGCGGATAAACTGATTGAGTCAGACGGGTCATAGTGACAGCACTGGCTAATTTGTAGATAGCTAGTGACGTCAGTGGCTAATTTTAGCTTGCAAAATTGAATCACGGATTAAGTTTGTTAGACAGTGAGTTATTGGACGCCGGTCGAGCAATTCTATATCCCCTCAAATGGAGCTTGAACATCACTCGGGGTATACTGTAGAAACGTACCATATTTTTATCTGCCGTTCGGTGAGGGCTAACGACTGTGAGATTTCTTGTCGTCGCTTCCTCGTCAAATATCTATTGTAGTGGAATTCTTTTTCTAATTCCAACGTTTGATTTCGACTGTACGTCTGTCGCGTACGTTTTGAATCGCCGTGTCTGCCTCCAAAAAATACAAAACATTCAGAACAATAACTCGTTATCGTGTCGAAAACACGATTCATAGTTCTAAGCCCGATAAACTATCGCACAAAACACATTTTAAAGTCCGATAACTTGTTAACAAGTGCGAAAACTCAAGCAATAAATTTTATCCAGTGGACTTTTCTTTTTACTCGTCCGATCGAATGAATAATTAATTTTTGTCGGTAAGCGACTTTTTATGCATTTTTCTCATAAAACTGCACGCTGCATTTTGAAACTTCAAAGGAAAAACAAAATTTGTCGCCTGGCTAGCGCGTTATCGAGCTAATTTCGTCCGCTATATTTCGTTTTGTAAACTTTTGCAACAACTACCGGCGGACGATCGTACTGTATTCGTATATATTTAGCGCCGTTGGTTATCTATCACCGACGATGACGTCGGCGAAACACCAAACGAAAAAAGGGGGCCGACCTCCTCATTATAGCAGTTCTTGAATGTCGACCGATGTCGAGTTTCGCGCCCGCCCCTTTTTCGTCCCTTTTTAACGAAAACGTTGCGTCGTTGCGCGTCGATCACAGACGCCGCCGTCCGTAGTTTTTGCTCGTTGCTCGTTCGCCGGTGTATCGAACGGCGGCTCGCCTTTGATGTTTTCGCTCGTCAAAACCGGACTTCAAAAATTGAGTGAACGAAAAACGTCAGACAACGCGTACGATATCGAACGAGCGAGCGAGCGAACGCCGCCGCCGCCGCTTCGACAGCGACGAGCAACAAATTTTCGCCCAGTAAAGCGAAACTATAGTTCGTCGGTCGGTCGGTCGGCGGCGGCGGCGAACGACGAACGAGCGACGAACGTCGCGCGTATCCGAAGTTATAAACGCCGTCATAATTCAGAACGAAACTTAAAATTTGCCCCGAGAATATAAACAAGCGGCGAAGAAAAAAGGGAAATCGGGCCTGCCGAGGCGCAAATTTACGAGCTCCAATGGCGCGGTCGTGGGGAGCATTTTTGATTCAACCGTGATTAGCGCCCGACGCTGAACAGGCGGGCGGGCTATCGGCGACGACCGACCGACTAGACCCACACACCCATCGAATATCTCTTTCGCCGCTTTCATCCCCGAGAAGATGCTACGCGAGCACGAAAATGGCGCTAGCTAGCGCATGAAATTAGTTTTTTTTTCGCTAACTATCGCGCGCAAAAAATGACATTAGCCGACGAGAGAACGAAGTGGCGAAAAAACTTATCGCGTTTAAAATTCGTCCTCGGAGACTCGTTCTTTCGCGGCGGCCATCAAAGGCTACTTTCGAACTTTTCTACAATTAAAAATACTGTCGAATTTCATTCAAGCGCCAAGAAAGCATCAAGAAAAACAAAAAACGTGTCGTCTTCTGAGCTGTAACAGGCGAATTTTGAATACTTTTTGATCGTAAAAGTGAAAATATTCTCTCTCAGTGACTAATGACTTATTGACAGCGTCGTTCTAGGTGGGCACGTCAGTCTTTCGATCAAATACAAAATGGGGGACCGTACCATTTTTGTACATTGCTCGAAAGAGTAAAAATATGTTTCCAACTTGTAGAGAAAATAAGAGCAACTAATCAAGAAACACGTTTTACATTTTAAAATCAAGAACCGTTTGGCAATTCATCTGGCAACGTTTATCGCGAATTCTAAACAAAACTTAGGTCATTATTTTGCATTTAGCAAGAGTAACAATTGAAAGAACTACAGTCCAAGGTTTGAACGAGCAAGGATCAATTCGAGCATACAAAAGTGGCATTTTTCCACTGAAGCATACTTGAATTACAGCAGCAAAATGATGTTGCGGCACTATAGTTCTGAGGGTCAGCAACGGATAAAGGATAAAGAGATGTTAGAGATCAACTAGCTAAAATTGACTTGTATCATTTTCGTGCTGTATTTTACAGAGGAAAGTAGGCGGAACAAAATTCATAACCATGCATGCCGATGCTTACAAAATCGACTGACTCATTGAAAGAACGAGGATCCGGTAAAACCAGAGCAGGATTATGGTACGAAGATCGCTGAAAGAATTCACAATCGAGTGCGCCAGCAGAATCCTAAAGATCTGCCCAGCAGGATTACTGTAACTCCACGAGATCGGTGTCCAATCGGGTTTGTAGAAAATCCGAACAAGAATCATTTTTTGGCAAGTAATCGCATTACAAGTGCATCGAATCAGGAGATTTCTGAATGCTTCACAAGAACGATAAACAATTTTCTCACTGTCCATTGATATCGTCGAGTACATAAGGCAATTTGTGAAACTACTTCGCCTAAGCGTACAGTCTCCGATGATACAAAATCCATTCATCCTAAAGATTCCGAAGGGAGTGAGCCTTGCAAGTGAACGACATTCTCCGGTGCGGTGGAAAGTTGCGGCGAAGAATACAAAAGCTTATGGCCATAAGCTAACAATTAATAAGAAGGACCATTTACCGTTATCTTCGTCCGAAAGTCCAAAAGCAGTTGTTGAATAAGTAGTTCCGGAACAAATATCCGGATTCATTTTCTAACATCCTTATTCAGAAAACCTTCAAAGCACGCTTCCATTTGTACTGGATGTGAGTACGATACTGTATTGTGGATACTGTACGTACAGTACATCCAAGCTATAATAGGTATTCTAGATGTCAGGACTGGATCATCTGAAGTGGATGTACAGTAAGAATAAAAGCTCATTAAATATTCAAATCCAATATCGAAAAGAATGGAAATAAATGCGAAATCAGTTCAAGCTAGGAATAAATGCATGAATCGTAAAACACATCAGCCGATAAAAATAGCAAACGATACAAGCACCTTTTCTTATCAGCCGAATTATTAATGTGAAACTATAAGTCAGAATTCGAGCAAAAAAGATGACTAGTCCAGAGTTAAATTAAAAATAGACAAGTTTTGTATTTTTAGGCTTTAAAATCATAAATTAATCAATTTTGAGTTTCGGATCATTACAAATCTGCTTCAATGTTTGAACTAAGGAGATAGATTTAGCTAACGGCGATTAAACCTGCCTATGCAGTTCGGAAGGCCAAAATCGGATTGAAATTTTGTATTTTCAACTTTGCATTTGAAAGGTCGGGTGTTTTCGACTTTCCGATAAACGACAGCTTACAAAGTTAAACAAGCAAAAAATGACGCTTGCCAATCAGATTCGAAACAAAAATCGTTATTAGCTAAAAATCGGCGATGGCTCAAGCGATAAAAGTTTCTGTGGAATTTGACTGTAAACGGATAAGCTTATGCAAGTTAAAATGAACTGATACCACAAAAAAATCATGAATACAAAAATGACACCATAAAATGAAGGCACGCGCATATATCAGCGTCTGAATGATTTTTTTCGGATCTCGTTTTATACTTGGACAAAGAATACATCGGTGCGTGAATTTACCTGAGTATTTCATCCATGGATACAATGGACCCGGGTCGTGCTTTGGTATAAGTGATGGAGCCGCTTGACCGGGCATGTGACCGACGCCGAGGTGGTTAACGCCCGGCGGGCACGCGTACGCCGACGGATGGTGATGATGGTGGTGATGGTGATGGGCGAACGGTCCCGGATCGGCGGCGTAGCCGGTGAGCCAATCGAT
Source organism: Prionchulus punctatus (assembly GCA_034698125.1). Classification (NCBI taxonomy): domain Eukaryota; kingdom Metazoa; phylum Nematoda; class Enoplea; order Mononchida; family Mononchidae; genus Prionchulus; species Prionchulus punctatus. The sequence continues at coordinate 10,582 of JAQGBA010000905.1, forward strand.
CGTCGGATTGGCTCCGAATTTCATATGGTAATTGGACGTCGGGTAGTAGAGTCCGGCCGCGGCGTTCGACGACGACGCTACAGCGGCTAACGAGTTAGATTCGTGATACGGCGCGATACCGTAACCGCCAGCGCCGATTTTCGTCGTTTGCGCCGTCGTAGCGACGGCGGCACCGGCCGACGACGAGCCATTATGCCGATAGAGCGAATTTACAGTACCATCGTTGGCGGCCGCGTTGGAACCGACGACACCACCCGAACAAGCGACCACCGAGTCGACAGTCGACGTCGTTGAACTGTTGAAATTAGCGGATGCCGCTTGCGCCGCCGCAACGGCGGCGCACCAGTAATTATTATCGTCGTTATGGCCCGTCGACCAATTAGGGTACATTGCGTAGTCGTCGTTAGTGCCTCGTCGCGGCGGCGTCGGCGAGATTTTACGAGTTAAGTAATTTCGAAACGAGCACGAGCGCAGAAAAACGGCCCTTTAACTACAACAATAAAACGCCAATTTTATTGCTAATGTTTTTCGCCCCGATACCGCACCAAAACCGACATCAAATACGACACAGAACGACGCAATCTATAAAGAGCGCGTTTCTTTTCCTATCCGTTCGTCGGGCGGCGGTGGTTTGGCGGTCGTTTTCTTCTTCTTCTTCAGTCTTCTTTCTTTTCTATTCTACGTTTTTCGCGCTACAACTCTCGCCGCCCCAAACGCAAAACGACTCGGCGTCGGCGGATCTTAACGACCTTTTCGCCAGAAACGCTCGTCGTCGTCGAGCGGCGGCGCTGCTGCGCGCAAAAAAGCGCCGCTCGCTCGCTCGCGCAAACACGTGACCGCACTCGCTCGTCGCCCGACGACCAATCGGCGTCGGGCCATATAACAATTTTCGTTTCGCTTTTATGGTGCCGCCGCGGCAATAAAATCGAGTCGTAAATTTTAATTCATTGCCGCTGTGCGACTGCGTGTTGCACATAACGCATAAAGCCATTTTCGCCAAACATTATTTATACCGACAGCTGGACGAGGCGGTTTTCTTTTGTGGCATTCGATTTCGGGGCGCACAGTCTTCTCGCTCTTTTTAGTCGGTGTTAGTGTTGTTTCTCTCTCTTTATACAATCTAGACGTTGGGCCATTCCGACCTGCTTGCGACGACGGTCCAGTACTGGATTTTCTGTTACTTGAATGACCCGATCGCCATCGGCGTCACTCATCGCCATCCGCCCTACTGTAGCCCTCTCGATGTGTCGTAATTTATCGCCCGACATTCCACTGGCTCATACAGAAATACTGTACTTGCCGATGTACTTTCGCGCGCTGGCGTTCTGCTAGCCATTTTACGACTGAAAGTCATGTATTACTTTTTGTTTTTCCTTCGTTCATTTAAATTAAAAACACACGGATCGGATATTGTTGCGTAAGATTTATAATGCAACATAAGTTACGAAAAGTCGTACGATGATCGTAAATTATTCAGCGACAATCGGCCGGAGAACGAAATGAAAAACTGCCGCATTCCGACAACAAAAAACGAGCAGACAAAGAATACTAGTGCATAGGAACGACTTTTTTCGCGTCTGTTGTCTCGAAGCGAAAATACAAACGTGATACACTCTAAATAGCAAGCTGGTCGTTGTATGTGCGTTGCGAAAGCGGGTTACAGCAAATTTGACAAATTTGCATACAAATTTGCATAACATATCAACTTTGTGAACTTTACACAACAAATAAGCCCCCTCTTTTTTCTAGCTAGAGCCGCATATTGCTCGGAAACTCGCATCACAAGCACTTTTTCGGCACTATTGCGAAATTTGTTTTATTTTACGCTTTTTTCAACGTTCATTATCGAAGATAATTTTCTTGTAATTTATCATGGGCGGCGATCGGCGAGCGTCGTCAATCATAAAAACAAATGCTTTTACAACAAAAATTTCAAAAATCGAAAAGAATAATTTTTCTCTCTCACTCGCTCGCTCGCCGATTGCGTCACACATTTCTTCGGCGAGAAAGTTTTTCGCGCCCGTCAACCTACAGTAAACCTTGCATCGTTTTGAAGTTCGCCGCTCCAATGGCCACGGGTCGAATAACGGAAAACTAAATTCGCCACCCCGATCGTGCGCGCTTTTTTCTCCGTCGGCGTCTTTAAAAGAAAACTTAACTGTCGAAAATGATTTCGTTCATAAGTAAATTTCGTCGTCGAACCGCCGAAGCATCATCATTTCGAAAATAACCACATCCTGATCGTCGCCGTCGTCGGACCCTCGCCGTTTTGCATGCGGCGATGGTGGCGCTGGCTAGCGCATTTTTGGACTCTCGCTCATCGAATTTCGTGTGAAAAATACTAAGTTACGTTTAGTAGTCCTAAAAACCGTCCGATTTCTCGAAATTTATGATCTCGGTCGAACAGAAATCGGAAAAGCAGGTTCTCTTCACTAATGTCGGCGACGCCTTTGATGTTCGCCGCCGCGTGCACGGCGGCGACGGCGCATCATCATCATCTTTGTAGTCATATCTCATAAACAAAAACAAAAGAACGTTGAAAAATGTCAATGAACTGTACGGTATAGGAAGATTTTTTGCGTCGAGACATTAGTTTTCGTGCTTTCAGTCAAAGGAAGCCGACTATCTACAGATGCTAGCAATGCTCGGAAAGTCGCTGTCTATGCTCGATAGGTCGCTGTCGATGCTAGGAAAGTCGCTATCCGTGCTAGCAAAGACTGTGCTAGGAACACCACTGTCTTTGCTAGGAAATTCACTGTCTATGCAAGGAGAGCCACTCTCTGTGCTAGGAATGTCGCTGTCTATGCTGAGAGTCGCTGGTTATGCTAGGAAAGTCACTGTCTATGCTAGCTAACTCACCGTCTATGCCAATATGGTCATAGCCTGCGTATCTATAATACGCTTGCGTACTCACTCTCCGTCCTACTGTATGTCAACTATCATTCACGACGGGCCGTCGAGCGTGGGACACAAACACACAAATGTAATACGTTGCGTTATGTACATAGAAAACGTTGGCCAAACTTCCTCCGACCGACCCAACCTTTTTTGTGCCTTGCCGAAATTACGACGTCGTAAATCGCGATCTCTGTATTCATCCATTGCTTTAGTCTGCAAAATCGACAACAAACCGTCATGGCGTAGGCAGGCAAAACTGTGAAATATATTATTGGCGCGTTTTCCGCAAATGATTTTCGCTCTCTCTCTCGCCGTAGACTTTTTTACGAGCGGCAATAAAAATCCGAGGGCGGGCGAGCGATGCGAGAAAGCGACGAGATCGCAGCTCGGCGAGGTCCGGCAACGTTCATTGGCTAGCGGCATTTCCCGCACGCGCGTCGCTATTGGTCGACGTCTATAGTTGACTATAGTCGGCGACTATAGGGCGTCGGCTTTCGACTCATGGCTCGTTTAACGCTCGCGTTCGTTCTGTTCGCTATTGTTAACGTCGGCCGACGCATTTTCGGCGTTTCCAATATATACGATCGGTCGTTTCGAAACGTTTTTATTATTCAACCGTAAGAAAAACTTTCGTAACGATTTTAATTACCCAATTGTAACAGATCGTAAATTTTGTTTCTGGAGCGTTTTTTCTCGCTCGCTACAAAAAACGTTCTGTCGTCCTTATTTGCATATCGAGAGAGAGAGAGAGAGTGCGTGTGTGTAGCCAGTAAGTGAAACTTGCTTGCGAATGCATGAAATCGTGCACAATTTGTAAACTAACTAAATTGATGATTCATCGGTGTCCCACTGTCTATAATGACCACAGGTCGACTACTGACTATACAGTTCAACGCCTTGTCCGGTACAGTACGCAAGCGCATGATGATCCATTTTTTAGACGCGTACGGCGACTAGCAAGCAAAAATACTGTCAGAGCCATTAAACGATACGGACCGCCCCCTTCGGGTGTTCGATCACGGTTTTACAAGGAAAGCCCTCCTAAGCATCCAGTTGTCGATCGGCCACCGAACTATACGGGCAACATTTTCGTATCGACGAGAGCCCATAAACGTTCGTTTACGACGCACGGCATAGGTGAATTGGCTCTTAAAAGTGTTGGACCGAATTGCGCGCCCCGATAAAAACATTATGTCCAGTTCTGCATACGCCGATATTGTCAGCGCCGGCAATCCGTCGGAATCGTTCCTCACCGGCGCTGGTTCTTCGTCCGGATCGGCTCCGTATTCGGGCGGGGGCGCCTCATTCTACTCGGGTTTGGCCAATGGCTCGTCGGCCGCCGGTCAGCAAGCTTCTTCGGGAGCCGGCGCCGATCAGCAGTACTTGGCGGCAAAGTCGGGCTACACTCAACAGTCGTCGTTCTATCCGACGAGATTATCCGGATACGGCATGGATCCCAACTATTCGCACTATTCGGCGGCGCTCGGCATGCCGTCGGCCATGGGTCAAGAAGATGGGACGACGATGTCGGCCTACGGTACCAGCGCCATGATGTCCTGGCAAAGCCAGCAACTGTACGCGGCCGCCATGGGCACTCAACTTTTCGGGGGATCGTATCCGAATTATCTCCGAGCTAATCCATACGGTATGTACTTATTTTGTATCCTACTGTAGTGTACTGTAATTTGGTTTTCGTTTGAATTCGTTTTTGCGCACGTAACGCTCACTTTCCGCACCGGATATCGTTTAAACCAGGACGCGGTTTACTGTATGTTTTTGAAATTACTCTCTACGACTCGGGGTTTTCCGAGCCAAACGATAACACGGGCCAGGTGTCCGCGGAACGAAATTTGTCCCTGGGTAATAGGGTTATTGCCCGGGTACCCGTCGGATAACATAAAGGGCGGAATAAATTCTCGTTTCTGACATGGCAGGTGCACTAATTGTCGTGTAAAGGGGGTAAATTTAACATCGGTCTTGACTGGCCAAAAATAACAAGCGATTCGCAGACGCGATATTCTGCTTTGAAAATCATTTAACGGAACTATAACTAGAGATGGAAAAACTAGGGACTGAACTATAGTAAATTAAGAAATGTAGTCATGTGGCAACAAGCCAATGGACAACTATAGTCACTGGACGATTATAGTCGATGGTCAATATGGTCCCGGAATTGCAAATTTCTGCAAATTTGCAAATTTTCAATTTGTATGGTCACCGAACGACTAACTATAGTCACCTCGTGTTCTTGATAGCCAACTATAGTCACTGGACAACATGACCCGACCAACTAAGGTCATCAGTTTTGTCTAACAAGTCCCTTTTCAACTTATCACGACATTTATAGTCGTTGAACATCTGCAATAATTCGCTAGAAAAATCTGTAGTCAATGGGCAACTATGGTCACTAAACAATTGTAACCACAGGGCGTCTAAAGTCACTGGGCAACTATAGTCATTGGGTAGCCCATTATCACTGAACAGATAAGTAATATCACGTTCAAATATAGCCATTGAACACGTATAGACACGGCATCTAGAGTCAGTGGCCAACTGTAGTCACTGGACAAAAACGGTGACCGGACAGCTACAATCACTGGAAAACTATAGTCACTGGGGAATTAAAGTTACTGGACAATAATAGTCAGTGGACAACTGTTATCTCCTGCCATCTATAGCCACTTGTCAACCATAGTATATTAGCACAGCGGAAGGCAGTGGGACACTGCAGTCACAGGACAGCCTCCATAGTCACTGAACACCCTAGTACCTGGGCAACTATAGTCAGTGGGTAACTAATGTCAACGACTGTCATTGAACAAATGTAGACATGTCATCTACATAGTCACTGGACATCTGTAGTCGCTGGACAACTACAGTTACTGGAACTATAGATTCGAGGCAAAATCAGTCACTATATACAAGCAGTCACTGGAAAACTAGAGTTACAGGACAAAAACAACCACGGGACATTCATATTCACTGAACAAAAACAGTCACTGGACATCTATTGTCTCTGGACAACTATAGTCAGTGGGCAAACTAATGTCAACGATTGTCACTGAATAAATGTAAGCACGTCATCTACATGGTCATCGGACAACTATAGATACTGGACAACTATAACTGGATAACTAGTTACACGACAAAAACAGTCACTGGACGTTCATAGTCACTGGACAATTATAGTCACTGGACAAAACAGTAACTGGACTTGCACTATCACTGGACAACAATGGCCAGTGGGCAAACTAATGTCAACGATTGTCATTGAACAAATGTAGACATTGCACCGATATAGTCACTCATTTCTACGGTCACTGAGCAACTATAGCCACTGTGTAACTGCAGTCACTGAACAACTACAGCCACTGGACAACTGTTGTCCCCTGATACCTTTAGTCCCTTGTCAACTATAGCCAATGGACAACTAACATCACTGTCCAGATAGATCATTAAATAACTGTAGTCCAGTCTCTGAATAGTAGATATTTAATGGCAAATCAGTAAGGGCGCACTATAGTCACTGGATAACGTTTAGTCAATGGCCATCTAAACATTGTGCAACTTGCGTTTTGACTTATTCTTTATTTTGCTCGATTCGCTCGAAATATACAAAATTCCGCACTCCTCTTGCACTGTAATCCAACTTGCTCGTTTATAACAGTAATTTCGTCGAGCGGTCTCATGTTGCGCGACGATCGTCTCTAATTCTGATTTATAAATCAAATCGGTCCGTCTCTCTCTCTCTCTCTCTCTCTCTTTCAAACTATAGAGACAACTTTTAACCGACTTCGACTTTTTTACAAGCAAAAAAAGCATTTTTATTATTATTATTGGGTTTCATCCGATCATTGTCGTCGCCGATCGTTTTGTCGGCGGTGCGGCGTGTGTGTGAGAACGAAAAAATCCAGTTAACCGGGGTTTTCACCTATGTAAGTCGACCCCCTTATAAAAGAAAACTGACGGACGACGACGACGGCAACTGTTGTTGTTGATTTTGTGTCACGACAAAAATCTAAATGAACATTAAGATATAATTTATGCGTCGGCGAGATCAAAGGCGTCGACCAAGCGACGGGCGATGAGAGAGAAAAGGAACTTCCACGGCGCTCTAGCAAGCAAAAGAACGGCCTTAGCTAGGGAATTTTCCCGAAAGAATTACAAAAAAAAACAAACATCAAGCTACTTTTGCCCCCGCGCACGAAACGCAATTATTTCCGTCGATTTTTTAGTTTTTTTTCTTTCAACTTCATTTCGTTCGAATTACCTGAAACGACAATTCGTTCGGTTAAGTAAAGATTCGCGTCGGCTGGCGGCAATTTTCTTTCATCTTTAATCTTCCGGCTTAATCAAACTGAGTGCAAAATGAAATCGACAGAAATAAACTTACTGTATGAATGTTAGCGATGCGCAGGATATCAGTGCAAGTCGCTGAATTGTACTCGAAAATCACTGGCTATCATCGAATTATATGGCATTAATAACTTAGTTGGTATTATTGGATGTTCACATTAAACATGCAGTTCCAAATCACTGACCATGTCGAAAAGTGCGGGAAATCAGTGGCAGTCGATCGCTGATCGTTAGTTGCGGTAGATCGCTGTATTTAGCGCTAAATCCGCTGAATATGTGTCCAAGCTAGCTGCTTATCTCAGTTTAAGTTTTATCTCTTTGCAAGTCTTTGTCATATCCAATCACAAAATTAATTTGAAAACTTTTTGACTTGATAATCCAAACAGATTTCGCCTATGGTCCGACGAGCTTACTGTATATCTATTTGTTTCACATTATTGCACGATGTTTCTCATCTTAGGCGAGAAAAAACGAGGTCGTCAAACTTATTCCAAAGGTGTCACGTCGTGTTTGGAAGAGGAATTTCGTGGAAACAGATACTTGACGAGGCGACGTCGAGTTGAATTGAGCGGATATTTACGCCTGACCGAACGACAAATAAAAATTTGGTGCGACTTTAACGAGCAAATTTTATGACTTTTATTCTTCTCTTTTTTTCTCGTTCGCCGACGGGCGCGCACAGTTTTTGCGCGTATATCTCACTGGCTACGCGTTGTTTAGGTTTCAAAATCGTCGCATGAAATTCAAAAAAGAAACCAAACCGACGTCGTCGAGCAAAGACAGCGAACACGACGTCGGCAGAAAAAGTCCCAAGGAAAAAGCGTCGTCGTCGTCCAACGCCGCCGCCGCGACGGCGTCGACCAGTTCCAACTCGTCGACGGGTACCGTGTCCAGTAGCACCGTACCCGCCAGTGTCGCCGCCGCGTCGCCGGTGATACCCCTCGGACACCATTTCCAACCTGCGTATCACTATCAACAACCTTATCAACATCAATACGGATCATATTTCGGTCGGCCGACGTTTCACAATCAGCCGCCGTCGGACGACGTGAAACTGAAATTCGACCAAACGTACTCGTCGTCGGCGTCGGCCGGCGGCTATTTCGCGCCGAATTTGCATCACATGAAGGACGACAAATTTGCATTGTGCAATCAACTATCGTCGACGAGGATAGGCGCGTACGAATAAGATTCAAACGAATAAGATTCAGATTCGATGTACACTACACAGAAAAAAATAATATACAGATTAAGTGTACAGTATACACGTTTAGATTTTTTTCCATTGAATTCCATGTCAACAATGTGTTTTGTTTTCATAATGATTATTATTCAGGTGCGTTTAGTAGTAATTTTTATTTGTATATCTGCGCTAAAATTGTATCAGTGATGCGCAGCTGTCATCGACTGTATGTCAGACAGTCATGCCAGTTTCACTGAAGCAGCACTGACGTGTAGTAGTTAGTGGCTAATGCGTTACAGTCAGTGGCTGATGCATTGAAGTCAGCGGCTGAATGGATCGAAGCCAGCGGCTGATGCATCGAAGTCAGCGGCTTTTGCATCGCGGTCAGCGACTGTTGTATCGCAGTCACCTGGCTGATGCATCACTGTCTGCATCTGATGCATCGCTGAAAGTTGTTGATATATCGCTGACCACCGATTTACCGATTTTTTTCTGAGTGGTAGCGGCATGTCAACGATTTACCACTTTACCGACTAATTTTTTAGCACATTTTTGTATACTTTGATGCATAATATTTGTTGTATCTCGTCCTCTCTTTTTTATAGTTGTATACTGTATTTTAGATTTCACTTTGTTTTTCTTATCATTTGTTGTGATCGGAATGCCAACTGACGAACGATTCTAATTATTGATTCACTGTCTCTCTGTTTCTCTCTCTCTCTTTAAAAAGTTCTCTTTTTGTTGCAACTCTATTTTTATTGTATAGTTTAAAAACAATAAAACAGTCTTTGCCAATTGAGGTACAGTACGCCGGTTATTCGAAAATGTCCTCGGGGAACTGCTATATTTTTCTACATTAAGCGCCTATTAGCCGAATAAATGTATGCCGATTTATGATTGTAAAATTGCCGAGGGAATTACAGTAATCCAATGGGAAAAAAAGAAGTAACTACACTTGAAAGATAATGTTGAAAAAATCAGTCAACAAAGCAAAAACAGATGACGAGTTTTTGATGTTACTTTTGAAAATTTGGGGACGATAGAAAATTATGCAAGAAATGAGCACAACGAGACAGAATTCAAGTAGTGGTCAATGCAGTTGCTGGAGCTAATATTGTACACCACTAGCCAATTATATCCAGCGGATAAAAATAAGCAATGACAAACAGTACTTACACAGCGTGGGTACGTTAGTCACGTGACACTTACAATCACTGAGCTGCTACTGTGTTTTCTCATGAACCCCCTCCCCCCCTCAGAAATAATCCTCCTCGAAAATAACCTCTGGGTCCGACCCATTCGAAATAAAATAACTCCCCTCAAAATACCCCATCCCTCGGCGCCTTTTGAGCCTTTTGAGCCGCAAACTAGAAAAGTAAATTTTTTCTAATTTTCAAAAAAGAATGCTCGAATGAGATGTAGGTAATAGAGCCACCTGAATACAATTAGAAAATGGAGATTTACAAAGTAAAACAAGTAGAAAATGCATTAAAAGAAGGCTTGTTGTTCGAAAGTTTTCAGCGATTTTTAGTCTTTTTTTTATGTACAGTGACTTAAAATGGAACAACCCCCTCCCCCCCTCGAAAGTACCCCCAAGGTTCAAACCCATTCGAAATAAATAACCCCGGGGTTATTTTCAAACATTTACGGTAAGTTACATCACGTGACAAGATAGTCATTTTCAAAAAAGTCTTTCATTTGCATTTAAATTTGCATGCGTGTTTAATTTTGTTCTAAATTTGCTGGACTATGATTTTTTTTCCGTTTAAAAATAAAGCAAAGCAACTTTTTCTACGTTTTTGCACGAAAAGTTGTCTGCGAAACAAAATCCCTGTGTCGCATTCATTTTACACAATCAATAACAAAAAAAAAACGACCGGTGACGTCACGTATGACGAAACATCTGCGAGAGTTGCGTTTTGTGTGATAGGACGCGGCAAAAGGGAGCCGCGCGCGCGCAGCTAGCTACTTTACTAACTTTGATAATTCAATGCCAAATAGATGCCAAAAAAAACAAATTTTGGTATTGGAATTTAACATTTTCCGGTGAAATTTTACGTTCTGAAATGAGCAAAATATCGCACATTTTCATTTCGGGCGCGCAAAGCGTCGGAAAAACAACTTTAGCGCGCTCGCTGAACGAAATTTTAACCTATAAAGTAAACTATCGGGCGATTTTACGAAACTTTTGTTTGTGATTTTAAAACGCTGTTTTTCTTTTTTTTGCTGCTTTAGCTAGTCGACGAAGCGGCTCGACGAGTTATTACCGAGCAAAAATATACGCAAGACGATTTGAATCCGAAGAAAAGTCCGGCGAAAGTGCAGGAATTAAATTTGAAACTATTGAAAATTATCGACAATTCCGTTCGCGAAAACGAACACGAACACGCCATATTCGACCGCGGGCTAGATCCGTTGGTCTACGCGAAATTCTACTTGGGTAAACAATATTTCGACGAGCTATTGAAGACGAACGAGGCGCAATCGTTAATCGAAAAGTAAAACTAGTTGCAATGAGACTATAGTTGAATTGGGTCTATAGTTGCCTCGGGACAATTGTTAAAATGGGACTATAGTTGCAATGATCCTATAGTTGTAATGAGACTATAGTTGCAATGATCCTATAGTTGTAATGAGACTATAGTTGCAATGATCCTATAGTTGTAATGAGACTATAGT
>JAQGBA010000906.1:0-21697 GCA_034698125.1 Prionchulus punctatus
CCTTTTATTTCTGCTCTTTGACTGACAGTACAAATAAATCAGAAATACATATATACAAGAAAATCTCCTGAAGACAATAACTTCTATCATGAATCATCACAACGAGAAATAATCCGTGACACGGTCAATCTTCAATTTGAAGAAAATTTAGTAAAATATTGCAAAAATCAGTACATGCTCACTAAAAACTAGCATATGGAAACTGCTTTGTGCTTGTTCTAGTGTTTCCGTCTTTAAGCTCAAGCCAGTTCATTTTTATTGTACTTGTACCTCGAAAGAGATATCACTTTCAATTTACTTATAATGGTAAAAAACGCAAATATTCTCATCATGAGCATTATAGCTCAAGATAACTTGAAATCAATGATATATAGACATTTTCTTCAAGTCTCTGATTTAAAAACAAAAAAACGTTGTCCTGCTCATATTTTCGCGCAGAATTTGCCTTTGATCCTTCAGCCTGATCCACTTACTAATCCATTTCCTATGACAACACCTTGAAATTCTAAAAACAGTGTAATTTTGCAGTACAGTTTTTGCACAGTCTAGAAGTTACAACATTTGTACTGTGCACTAAATAAGTCAAATATTTATACGCCCGAAAGCAATTTCATCATTTTAATTTTAATTGTATTTAACTTATTCAATTATTTTACTTTTCTGTTGTAAACATGATGTGTATACTTCTGATGAGTATTCCATTGGCTTCCACATAGCATAATTCATTTGTTTTTGCTACATATTTTTACAATTAATTGTTTATTAATTATTTCCTTGGTCAGGTCTCGATGGGGATCTAATACCCTTACTAACTAACTATTTCTTTCTATGTCCAAAATCCTTCGACTAACTATTACTAACTTCCTATACCTGGATTTCAATCCTTCCTAATTAAACTAAAAAAACCCCTTTCCAATCTACTCAACCCTTATGTATTATTTTACGTGTTAATTATACATGCATGTTGCACAATTCTTTGCATGATTCTACAGCTCAACAAAGGCAAATAACTTATGAGTAGTCGATCAACTGTGGTTCACAAGCCAGGTATTTAGGACTAAGTTTTTGGTTCGCTAACCACGCTATATCGGGCCAGAAATACTGTTTTTAAAACGACAATTACTTCAAAGGCTGAGTTTTCCGTTTGGACAGTAAATTCCTTTTCGCCGACACGTCTAAATTGTTTTCCATCAGTTCCTCCGCTGTTTGCCGTTCGCCTAGGCACTTGATTCAGATTTAGAACCGTTTTTCCATTTCTAGCGTGCAAATTTTCTGAAACAAGTTTCAAAGCACAGCATAACTTTGTAATCGAAGGAAAATAGATACACCACTGGCGTTTGGCTTCTTTAGAGTTTCAAACAAATACTCTCTTCATCCTCACCATACCACCTACTGAAGCCAGCCAGTTCATCGAATGGAATGTTTTATCGGCATCTAAATTACCAATAGGCGTTTAACAAGTACGGTTTTGATAAAAAAGATAAACCGTACCAATCGCTGTTGAAGTTTCCGCTAATAAGAATCTCTCTAAAACAGGAGAAACGGGCATTTTTGCGGCTGGTTTTTGCGACTAATCAGTTCATCCAGTGGCAGTTTCGCGAAAGAGGTGGAAGAAAATGGCGGACAACCTTGAAAACCTTGAAAAGCTAACGAAATTTATGATGAAACTAATTTACCCAACAGGCCGACTGCTAGTGCCCAACGCCTTGTTTTCGTTCGAAAAAATCCAAACGTTTGAATGGCATCTAAACTGTCTATGTTATTTAGAAGAACAAAATTACGAAATGTAACCACGTCTTGAAATTTAAAGTTTGATGTTTTCGTTTCGGCTTCCGTTTTTTTCAGTCAGTCAGGACTTTGGCGGCGTTTCTATTATATTGTAACGCTAGTCGCTTTTACAATAGTTACATGTTTGTATTGGGTTACTGTACATGTCTTGTTATATGTGATTTATTATCATGATTTATTATTCAATTACCGTAACAGTATACTTATGACAGCCCAAACCCCTCGAATATTGACAAGTAGGTTCGGTAAAATTTTTGAATGAACAATGCTCGCGACGCTCGCGCTGACATACTATATGGCTAAAACGATCAACATTGTAAAATTTAGGCACGGCTAACCATCGCAGATTTTCACTCGTCAAACCAAATTCGCTGCGATTTAATAAAACGAGAAGAATATAGCTTTCGCTCGCATTCAAACTTTTTAAGTTTTCTATACGCTCCGAGAAGAACTGCCAATTGTTGACTGCTGTACCATTCGTAATCCATTTCCATTCAGTTTCATTCGCTTCTCGCGTAATGCCGAAATAAAAGGGAAACGGATTACTCACGTATGAATGAGCGTGGAACATTCCATCGAAAACAGTGACAACATCAGAAGTGGTCATTATGTCCGCATCAAAGCACATCCGACAATATTCTTGTACTTGCATACCTCCGATGTGGAGAGAGACATACGAGTCTGTTACAGAGGCGACAAGATAAAGCGTTTTTTTCCAAAATTTGACCCTCGCCTGGTGGCAATCGCGAATCGAAAGAACTTCGCTGTTTGTCGTTTTGAAATAAACAACAAATAGGAACAAGAATATGTTGAGTACGGCTTTCATTGTAACCACGAACTTAAATGAAGCGAGACTTAGGAGTAAAAAAAAAACGATTACTAGGACTTTACTAGTCTCGAGAATGAAGAAAGCGATGAGAGGAAATGTAATATAACAGTTGCAACATTTTTCAAAAACTTTAAGATTTGTTATATTTCTGAATGGACATTTTTCTTTAGGGACAATTTTTCAGTGAATGCTAACATTGCAATTCAGGCAAAGTTTTCAAGCTGAGCATTTCACCATTTTATTCCATAGAGTAAATCATTTCAAAAAGATCAACACCAAACGAGTTCGAGCATATTATTTCTGACATAATAAGTATAAAAATATTGCTGAAATAATAAAGAAGAATAATCTGACGTAAAAATTCAACATTGCTGTATTTCTTTTTTTCAATTGGCAGCAAGAAAATAATCTAACAGCTGAGCACATTCTGGAATGACACACTTTCTATAAGTGGTCAAATTGTTATCACTATAAAAACTCTTTCAGACACTCTTTGGGCACGGTTGACTTGTAAAATGGGTTTCACATGCAAATTAAACAGCTCTAAGACACCAACACATTAAAATGAACTTGTGAATCAATAAGTTACAGTACGACAAAATAATTTTTGTATATCGTATTCATTAGAGACCATCCGAAAGTTGCACGACATAAGCAAATGTGCAGTTCTATCGTATGGCAGGACTTTGACACCAAAACTGAAAATTCGACAATAAATTGGAAAATCGAAAGGTAACATTGGATTATGGACGAGTGTATGGCTCTTTATTGTTTATTTGGCAACATTGTAAGAAGGAAAATTGAGCGACAGTACAAATGGTACAATAATTGTTCTTAAAATGAACATACTTCATCGTTAACACACTTGGCTCTATTGTTTGTTTCGAAACATTTTTCCAGCATTCTTTCAAACATGCATTACGCTCGGAATCGACATAGAATCCCGGACCCAGTTGTGAACAAGCTTGACCTACCATTAATATGAAAAAAGTAATCATTGCCCACATTTCACAGAGTTTGTTATTCATTCTGAAAAAAATTGTTCAAACTGTGCAATAGTTGATAAACACGCAGTTAAATTAAAATCTTCATGGTTAAGAAAAAAAAATGATTCAATAGTCGGCAATCAAAATACTTTCCTTGTTCGATGGTGGAGAAATTTTGCAAAAAAACATTCTTTTGTGATTTAAAAAATTTATGATTTAAAATTTTTAGGTTTTCAATCAAACTCTTAATTTATTCTTAATTTTCCATTAGAGAAACGAAAATAAACAATAAATAAACTGTTCCTTGAAAAAGATAAAAATTGAATTAAAGCTACTGTATTTGATGGAGAGAGTGATAAGAAATAACAAATAGTTTAATATTTCATATTAAATTGAAGATAACCAATCAAATGAAAGGGATGATAAATCACACATATTCAACGGAATCTGAAACATTATTTCAGCAACACGAAATAAGCCGTTCTCTAACATTCGCAATCTTTCAAAAAGCCGAAAAACCTTAGAGCATTATCCACCCACTGGTCGCGTTGTGGAACTGAACATTTTGCTCTCTCGAACAAAGTGTAAGCACTGTAAAATTAGGTTGCATTAGCTCCAGGGGGCACGTCATTTGTTCTCGATGGTAATCGCTGCAACTGGGGCGTCGCACATGGACCATTGGATCCATAAAGTTACATTACAGACGTTACATTCGAAATATTGAGCATTGAACAGCGTATCGAGACCTAATTGCGAATACCTCGTAACTTCATTTTTAGTCAAAATGTTAAATGAATGTACTCGACTGAATGAATGACCGCAATCTTTTTTGAAATTTTCCTGTATTTTCCTCAACTGTCTTAAATTTTCCTGAATTTTCACGAAAATTTCAAGTAATTTTCACAATTCAAAGTTGCTACATTAAATTTTTATCAAAGTCATAATTAGCGTTTAAAAATTTCCAAATTTCTTTCTTATTTCTATTTCTATTTCCGGAAATAGAAATAAAAAAAACGAAAGAAATAATTTCTTTGGAACTATTTCTGGAAATATTTTAAACGCCAGGCGTGATTGGTGGCGGCGGTGCATTGCGGCGGCGCGGTACAAAATAAATTATAATGTTTTGTCTGCTAGAATTTACAAGGCGCCAGATTCAAATGTCCGAAATAGTTGGAAATAATAGATTTATTTCCATACAAAATTTTTTGTTTATTCTTATTTCTATTTCCAGAAATAAAACTTTCAAACACTTATTTCTATTTCTATTTCCGGAAATAGAAATAGAAATAATGAAAGAAATAATTTCTTTGGAAATATTTCTGGAAATATTTTAAACGCTAGTCATAATATACATATTCAAAAGAGTATAAGAATGATGTTACGAGGTATTCGCAATTAGGTCTCGGTATGCTAAATAATGAGGATTTTTACACGGAGATTGATTGTAACCAACATATTTTACAATCAAGATATACAGGGTGTAGAAGGGTGACCACTCCTTTGGAGATGACCCCTGGATTACACTTTCGGAATCTACTTGACTCAACCTAACTTAGCAAACGAGCCTTTGAATAATTCAAGCACTCTACAGGCACAGAAAGGTTCTATAAATTAACTGCACTATAACTGAGGAACCATAGTTAAAGACAGCAATGACAAATGTAAGTTAGGTCACAATATTTTAATGAAGCGATCAAGCTGCCACGTTAGGGTCAGCTACAACAATTTATGTATGGATCACACATGGTTTACGAGTGAACGTTCTAACCAGCGTCGTCACAAACGATGCAAGTAAATGCATTGGTTGTAAATCCTGTAAAAATAGCAATGAAAAACATGCAGACTGCAGCAATATTGTGAAAACTACCCAGTACCTGAAAATCCTCCACTGTTTCTTCAATTGTAAATAAAGCATTTGGCTCACTGTCAGCTGCTGCAGTACGAGTTTATGAGCTCTTTGATTCCGGTTCATCTAAATGGATATCGCCACCAGAAGTAGAAGAATTAGCAGCAGCAAAAACGCGTGGAAGTACTGACGGTTTCGAGCCAAAAACTGCTTGGTATGGACTTCTCCCAATACCTCCATTCAATGCATGATTCTTACAAAATTGGACTTCCAAAAGAGCATTTGACCAGTTCGTGCTGTTGTTGTGGTCACGCATCCAAGCGCAAAGCATGCATTCCACGTTAGCTCTTTCGATGCTGCCTTGCGATTGGCTGTGTCTCGGTTTTCCGTGCACAAGCGCGCTGCCTTCCCATTTGCTAATTAAATTTTTAATTAAGTAATTTTCGAACTCTCTTCTGTTATCACTGAAAGCGGACAAGGCGAAATGTTGGGGCGCAAGTTTGATAACAAAACTACTAAAAGCCTGTTAAAATCCCTATACCTTTGTAAAATGCGAGGCACTCCAAAAATTGAAAATATTTTTTTAAGTTTACGAACTACTAACGTTACTTCCGCTGTTTTGGTTTTTAAAGCGCGTAATTGAACGAATTTCGTCAAATGATCTTGGTAGACCATAATAGATATGTATTCGCCATCCGCTTGACTGCATGTCGGTGAGGTCGACCCGGCAGCGCTGATTAAACGATCAGAAATAATGGGTTTAACGACTAAACCCTTCTTCAGCTGCTTTTTTTCCAGTGGCAATTTTCGCATAATGATAAAAATATTTCGATTGCCTTCCTGGGTATAAAACCATATTTTCCATTAATTTCGGCTTCCAATCGGTCGCGACAGCCGTGACCCGTTCCGATATGTAATTCCAACAATATATCGTAAATATTTTCAATCGGAATGATAAATAATGGCGAATCGGAGTCATTCTTCAGTGGGAGTACTAATTTTTTAACACTGTCAACTTCATGAACTGAAAATCTACGCATCAAATGATATTCGTGAGCAAATTTTTGTTTTACATTTTCCAACGCTAAATTTTATTCCGTTATTGTCTTTTCGTAATTCTTTTGCGAAATTAAATTTCTGGCGTTACAGTTTGAAGAATATGCTAACAATTCCGACAAAAATTTCTGGCGATTATTATCCATCATTACAAATTTCTTTTTATAACAAAAATTATTTGTTATAAAAAGCAGCAAAGTTACAAAATGAGCGCGAAAGTCAAGTCGCTGAGTCAAGAAAACGACTCACAAGACATTTTTTGTGCTTTCGTTTTACTTATTGCCTGGCCCTTTAGGCAATATACAAAACTGGATGTCCGCTCAGTTCATTTTGTCTATTGCCCGACCACTCCGGCATTACACCTAACTATAATGCCTAGGCACTAGGCCTAATGCCTGATTTTGCTTAGTGCCGGTAAGATGTATAACGTTGTGTAGCATGTATACAGTTATGAATACGAATATGAATAGGATATCATACATTCCTTTTACATGAGTCATATTTCTAGAATGTTCTATTTTGATGACTCATGCTGATGAGTCATACATTCTAGAATATTCTATTTGGTGACTCATGCATTCCTTTTTAATGAATCATCTTTCTAGAATGTTCTATGATGAATCACCCTTCCCCTATAAATAGGACCCATTTTTCCATGTTGTACCATTGTCCTAGTTTGTAAATGTTGGATATTTTTACCATTGAATAAAACAATGCCCTATCATTGTTGTTGTTGCTTATCACTATAGAGTAAGATTTTGGTTATCATTATAGCAGGAGTCTGGTCACTGTACGATAAACTACTAGCGAACGTTGCTCCGACTAGACCACGTTACAGTTGCATAGCAAGTTATATTTTTATGGTTTAAAAATGGATCTTCTAGCACCACTTCCGCACATTCCTCAAAATAGTATATAAACCCTTCCTTTTTGTTAGTCTCATTCCCATCATGACTTTGTAATTAGTGGACGTTTTCCTATTGTAATTATTCTTATTATTTCCTTATTACTGTAATACCATTTGGAATTATCGCGTTGGATTTGTTAACGCCTGGATTTATTTGGATTAATTAAATTCCATATCTTAATTCCTATGTTGTTGTGGTCTTTTACGTTACATTGCATTATCTTTGAAGCGACTGTGGCACCAGGTTTCAGAAATCTCAAGGAAATTATAGCAATTTATTTTTGTAATTTGAAAAACTTGTAAGTTATTTTTATTTGCATGAATGTTTAGGTTGGACAGCCTTAAGCCCGTACGGATTTACCATGTTCGTGGCTCCAGCACAACATCAGCAATTCAATGTATTTGGAAACAGTATAAAACAATGTAGTCTGGAGAAGTTCTCAGCCTTGACGTCTCGTGCAAGGTTGGTGCACCTTGAGGTTTGGGGTTGTGGATAAGCCCATCATATTCATATTTGCTTTTAGTGATTTCTTATTCATTTCCGAATTGTTTTCTAATAATTAATTTGCATTTTTCATTTAGCTTCTACTAGAGTTGAAATCGTTCACGTTTTCGATCTTATTCGCGAAGAATACCAATTTATCACTTTCGCATTATTCGTAACATTTCCATTCAGTTTCATTTGCATCTCACTTAATACCGAAATAGAACAACAGCGGTCATTTATGCAATTTAAATCTCAAATCACGCCGAGCCTTTATCGACAAAACTGCACAACTTGAAAAAATGATCATATTAGAGTATGTGTTTATAACTATTTGTAGTTTAATTTTTTGTATTAGTCATCACTTGCAACTGATTGCTTAAAATGTTCTGCTTTGTTGATTTCGACGATATAACAAGCAAAAATTTGTGAGACAAATAACAAACGATAAAAATTACAGTCTGTTAACTCAAAAAGTTTACAGGAAGATTGTTTGTAAGGCGGAAAACCCAATTTTGAACAGCTTACACGTTACAAAATGGTCCACTTTGTTTGCTAGCTATGTCTAAAAAACAAGGTGGGCCATTTCGTAAAGTGGAAGCGAATCAAATTTGTGTTTTACGCTGATCGTGCACATCTTTCATACCGTAAACTTTTTGAGTTTGCAATTTGTGTATGGACTGTAGTAAGTTTCATACTGTTTCTCTTGACGAAAAATTATCGTCTGTATAGTTTTTCCCCGATTTCCATCCTCCAAGTTTGATCAATCAAACAGAATATAAAACAAGGATGAATTACTATTAGAAACTGTTCGATATCTTTGTTGTTGTTCTATATTCAACGTATAATTAACTTTACTTATACCAATCAACGATCTGAAAACAGCTCCTACGGGATTAATTAAAAATTACATATGTATGTTGTTGCACTTTGGATGATACTCAGGAACAGCAATCGTGCTAGTTCAAATGGTTAGAGCATGTACCGCACTGTGTAAGGTCATCTCAGTTTACAACTCAAACCATTTAGAACCTACTTCTTACATTATATCGCTGTATCTGGAATCGCACAGAGGAAATCGCGCTGTGCTTGTCTTCATATTCCATTGAACATGCCAAATCAATCTGTAATGAATCAGAAAACACAGCAGCTAGAGCGATGCAAAAGCCACCAGGCGACAAAGACCAAAATGAAGCCACTTTGACGAAATCCAAAACGACTACTAATCTGCAAATCGACATGCAGCTACATCGATTCAATCCATGCTTTCATGTGGTCACCCAATGCAAAAAGCGCTGAGTCCGACGGCGCGTACATATAGCTGAAGACTCATCGATATTTAAAGCTGTAAAACAAGTATTAACGTTACTCGTAAGTTTGGCAATAGTCATTTTTGAAAATGTGCGCTTATTTAAAGAACAGCGAACAACACAAGAACGTCAGACGTTTGGTAACGTTGGACTTTGACACCAAACACGTTATGCACTGCTTGCCCGTCGAAGAATCGTGCAACATGCATGTATAATTAACATGTAAGGGTTAAGTTGGTTGGAAAGAGGGTTTTTTTGGAGTTTACTTAAAGTTTGCGAAATGATCAAAGAAAGGCAAACCAAATTGGACACAGAATCACCAGCGCCGTTCTTACCTATAATATCTGTCATTTCGGGATGGCTTTGGTTTACTGTGGTAGGTAAATCGCAACCACAGACTTTGGAGACAAAATCGATTCTTCAATCAAAAAACGACATCGTCGATGCGAAAAACAATTCCGACGTTGGAGCAAACAAGTATCGGTCATTTTGCTTCCAATTCTTTGATTTTTTTCTCACTTTTGAATTTTTGTACTGATGTGATCCTACTCTTATTTTATATTTCGCATCCCACTCATCCCACTAACCTGCTCAACTTTTAGGTTTCAATTCTTATTTCGAAAAATTTGCATTTTTTTTCAAAAGTTAACATCAGTTGCTTTTTTTTGTTCAGTGCAGTTTTCTGGCCGATGCTCAAAGTTGTTTTGATTTTTCTTGTGCTTGAATAAAAGTAATTCTACCAGTAGGTTGTCTCTTGTGTTGAGCTCGAAATCCTCGATATTGTATAGCGCCCTCTAACTTAACAGCCTTATCGTAATCTTTTTGAGTTTGCAGTAGTGAATGGACTATATTGGCAATTTTCAGAAACTTCGATGTATCCTAATTGAAAATATTTAGCATACTTTTTTGAGAAGAGAGCTAAATTGGGCATATATTTTTTTAATTCCATGAGAGAAATAACATTTTTCAATTACAATAATGTGTCTCACGTTATATTCAATACAGTGAGGCGATTTTTGTTTTTGTTTTCAAAATTGGCTTTAAAAATGGCTTCCAGTTGCCTTAAGAGCAGATGTTGTATTGCGTACGAGAAAATTGTACGTCATAGATTAAAATTTGCATCTTGTTGCGTGCATTTCATGTATTACAAATTCAAATATACTTTCGTACATGAAAACACCGAATGAATGTTCTTCAAGAAATGAGTGATTCAAAGCAAATTCAGGGCAAAGATAAAGTGATGGAAACAAGTTCGGATGTAGCAATAAATCCATATGTTATTACGACTGAAAAATGGATCCAATATGTCTGCATATACATTACCCTCGGCTTGGTATCCCTGATATTGAACATGGTGGTTTTCGTGGCCATTTGGAGAGATAAAACGTTAAAAACATTCTTTTTCGCAATTATTTCTTGTCACACACTCGGCCAGGCAATTTCCTCATTAGGGCAAGTGATCGTAGGCTTGTATCGCCTGCTGCCCACTGTTTACCCTCATATCATACTTATGACTCGTCTAGAATGTCACACTCTGAATTTCCTAATATTCTTCTGTCCAGGTGTTCAAGCGCAAGAAATGTGCTTGATCGCCTTTGAACGATTCTACGCTTTAGCAAAGCCGAAATCGTATCAAAAACGCTCGGCGAAACAAGGATATGTGATTTGTTCAGCGATAGCAGTGATTAATCTGCTTTGCAAAATGGGTCCCAGTTATTCCGGACCGGTGCCGTTTGACCAAGAGTTACTGTGCGTCACATCTCAGGTGTCGGTTACGAAAGAATGGTGGAACTATAACTACTACACGAATTTCGCATTCATATTCGTCGAACTATTTCTGCAGGCTATTTTGTTTTTCTATGCACTCGTCACAGCCAGATCTATTAAACGAGGAGCTTTTACGAATAACCAACCCGTAAAATTGATGTTGAAACATCAACTACAGTTGTTGAAAGTCGTTCGTCTCGTTATCATTGTACACATTTCGACACTCGTACCTTACACTGTAATTTTGCTCGCTTCCGAATATTTCCCGCCTAATGTTGCGTCTAGAATGGTCATTTACGCGTACTGTATCTATTCACCATGTCTATTTCTTGATCCAATATTGTTGCTTCTGTCGAGTACAAAAGTACGACAATCGGTCAGACAGTATGTGTGTTGCTTTTGTAACCGTAACAATGTTGTTTCTATTACAGATAATTAAATATATTTATTGTTGATTGGCATTTTCAAAATTAACAGCTGTTTAAAAATTTTAAGTTTTAACGGCCCGGAAAGAAATTTCCGAATCCAGAATTTCCATTAGTTAATCCAGAATTCCCGAATCCTGAATTTCCAAATCCTGAATTTCTGAATCCAGGATTTCCATTAGTTAATCCAGAATTCCCGAATCCTGAATTTCTGAATCCAGAATTTCCAAATCCGTTGTTGCCGAATCCGTTACTGCCCCATTGATTCTGATTTTGTCTAGTCAATTGATTCTGCTCGCGTCTTTGATTATTTTCTTGATTTCGCAATTGATTGGACCGCGCTTGTTCGTTTCTTTCCTGATTGCTCAACGTTCTTTCCTCGTTTCGAATCGCGTTGTGGTTTGCATTCGGATTGCGATTCAGATTGGCCAAGCGTTGTTGTTCCTGTCGTTGAGAATTTTCCTCGCGGTGCAGTTGATTGACTTTATTTTGCTCGTTATGTTCTTCTCGTCCCAACGTCCTTTGTTCATTATTATTCCGATTGGCGTTCCAATTTTGGGGAGCTCCGCTGATCTAAATAAAAAAACGAAAATGTTGGTTGTATGACTGAGCAGAATAACGAGCAAAAATCTTACATTGTACACTACGATGCAAAATATAGTGACATAGACATAAAGATAAGTCATTGTTTCGTATTGAATCTTCGAAAATTGCAAAAATGGCCCTATCCCGACTAATTTCGGAGCGAATTGAATAAATTCATCAATTTTTTTAACTTTATATAGTTATAAATCGCGGATATTGTCGACGCCCAAAGCCCACGCACTAGTTTTCTTGAAATGATCAAATTATCTGATCTTTAGGCGCGTCAGCAAAATCTTTGTTCCAAATTAACTATAATAAAGTGCTGCGTGGATTTTGAAAAACAGATTATTTAATCCAGTTTAGTCCACCCTGACAAAAAAATACGGCGTCAATCGAAATCACGCCCATTCCAGTCAATCCGTTTCGATTGCCGTCAAAAATGTCATCAAAAAAAACAAGTTTTGAATGAATAAAATTCTTTTCACTCCAAACCTCTATAATTTTTTCTTTTAAGATACCACAATCGTGTCATTTTGCTCATGAATACACGTTGAAAAGAGAACATGGTATTTGATAGAGTTTGCGGAAATTTCTTCTTCTTTTTTTAATTTAACATCTTATTTGAAATAAAACAATAAAAATGACAAAAAATAAAGGGGGAGGGTTGAGATAAAAAAAGTGGAGGGGTGACCTTAACCTAAATCCAGTAGGGCTTCTACATTTCCTCAAACATTTCGCTCCTATTATAATAATGGCTAGCTTGTTGCTCACTTACCAAAAATTCAGCTCCAGAGCTCCATCTGCAAATAAACTGATCGTATTGGAGATTCCATCCATTTCCAATCCTCTAATATTATTTTCCTGCCTTATTCTAATTGCCAAGAATTCAATTGGTAATATAAAAATGAATGGTGATAATGGGCAACCCTGTGGTACTTCTCTCTGTACACTTATACTCTTTGTTGTGTAACCATTATTTAATACCACCGCTTCTGTATCCTTGTACATGACTCATATCTACTTTCCCAAATTTTTACCAAATTGAAAACTTCTATTTTGAATAAATAGTCCCTATCCATTGAGAGAACGCATTTTCAATATCTAGAAAGCTTCCTCGTCGAATTGCTCAAAATATTTGATTATGTTGATAATATATTTAATATTTTCTTCAGTGTACCTTCCCAGGACAAAGTCTCTCTGTTCCTCCCCAATTGCTTTATGTAGGATTTACTTTACCCTGTTTGCTGCTAGCTTAACGAGGATTTTATAGTCTACATTAACAATGTTATCGACCTCTAGTTTTTTATATCTGTTTCATCTCTGTCTGGTTTGGTTTATGTGTGATAACTGATATCCTCTGTGTATCCGATCATCTATCCCCCTTTAACACCCTACAAAAGAGATCCTAGGACCAGGCTTCCCACCAGACCCCAGTATTCTTTGCAGAATTCTGCTGGTAACCCATCATTTTGTGGGATATTTCTGTCCTTCATTTCTTTCTCCAACATCTGTATCTTCCCGTGAGATTCCCTTCAACTCCAATTTACTCATCTTTTCAAACCACTTATCTATAGCCTCATTTATCTGTTTGGCTTATGAAGTGATCTGAATAATATTTATAAACCTCCTCCTAGATATCTTTTTGATTAGCTATGAGCACTTATTGAGCTGCCGAATATTTTTCATTGTCCTCTTAACAAAGTTATGCTTCTCTATTCTCAAGGAATATTTGGTTACTTTTTCTCCATGTAACCGCCATCTGTGCTTTCTATTAGCTACTATCGCCCTCGTATAACTGTCTTCCGGCACTATTAATTCTTGTTTTACTCCCTCATACTGTTTCACTCTCTCCTCATAAATCCTCCTCTAGTTCATCGAAACTTCTATGAAGTTCTTTCACCTTATTCCTTCTCCTACTTGCTTTGCTTTAACAATATCGACTGTTTCCTCTCTTATTTTATATTTCACATTTTATATTCCCATACTGTTAGGCTTGCTTCTCCTAAGCATAAATGTTAGGGTTCGAGGGATTGGAGTCAAATTGAAGAATTTACTGAAGGAAATAAAAGCCCAGTATTCCCTGCGAAAGAAGTAACAATTAAGGAACCATATTTAAAGCATAGAATATGCGGTATTATAGTAGATGCGAACAAATGATAACAATTGCATAAATAAAGTAACTATAAACGAGGAATTGTAATAGTTCGTATTTAGGCACACAAATAAGATGGCGACCAGACATTTTCCGCCGGATGCATTTGCTTGCTGGCTGAATTCCGGATTGCGTTGCAGTAAGCAGTATTGTGTCTGAAGGCCCTTTTCCCCTGAAGCAGTTTCTTCATGGAATGAAGGGAAAGAAGAAACCAAGATATGTACAGGAATGGAAATGAGGAAACAAATGAAGGGAGTATGTATGTAAAACAAGCAGCATTTTCAATAAAAAAAAAATATTGTGAAATGGCTTTAAAAATAATAATTCACGAAAGACGTCTGAAGATCATTGAACTTTGGAAGCTAAACAAATTCAAGCTTATAATTTGTACGAATAATAATTGGATAAAATAATCGAAAAAATATTTCCAGGGGCATCCATACCATACACAAGGATGCCCTGGACCATTCTCTTTTCCCTCGGAGCGATTGCTTCGAAAGAAGAAAACAAGACATTCGACAAACAAATATGATTAATAATGTAGAAAAAAAATGGACCAGCCCAACGAAATTTGAACAACAGAAGTTAGGACGGATCAGACCAAATAAGTAATGATTAAATAACAATCAAATAACGTAATGAGTAATCAATCATTGGAATTGGAATTCGAAATCGAAATCGGCATTCGAAATCGAAATCGGAAAAAGTTGTGCTACTAATAATTCAAAGTAAAAGTAAAGGTCGGCAGTTCTTCCTTTCTTTCTTCTGAAGCTCCAAAGTGTGGAACTGAAAAACAAAAAGTTGAGCCATCCGAAATTGCAACCAATCTTATATGGTGATAAACATCGACGAATTGCATTTGACGGAAATGATTTCGGATAATTTCCCTGTGCTTTACAATCGATTTTATACATCCAAAACAGTTGATGAATCGAACTGACTGGAATTCCTCTGAAACGGAAACGAAATGAATTATGTCCCACTGCCTTCAACAGTTGTTTCATATGACCGAAAAACAGTTTTTCGAAAAATACCTCACCGTCGGTTGCAATCAAAACGTCCCTACAGCCAGCTACTTCACTATCAGTTGAATCACCCTCAGCTTCTTCGAACGATAGCACGCCATTGGGTTTCAAATCGACAACAGACATGACCGCCACTTTTATATGGTACACCGCCGCCATATTTCAAAATGCTAACCGAATTCCAAGCTTCTTCGATGGTTAGATTGTCGGAAAATTTGTCTGATACCGCGTGGTCAGTTGGTACCTAGCCAAACTGCAAACCGGCTTCATCTTCGATAATTCTTTTGTCGTCATCGTTGTCATACGCCTTTGCGGCTTCGTCACCAGGCTCTTCGCTGCATTGATGGACATCCAAGCGTTCTTCTTCCGATTACAAAATTACCCCTTGTCGTTTACTTTCCGAATAATTAACCCCGGGCTGTTTCTCTTTCCTTTCTTTCGAAATGAAATAATGGCTCGCCGCTTTGGTTACTTCAGCCGATGACAAATATGCCGATTTGTCGCATAAGTGTATGAATGCTTAACTGTGACATTAAAATTCTTTCTCACTTTCTTTCTCTCTCATTTTATTGAAGCTTCGCACACGTTTTTGGATTTGTCCCTGAACCTCGTATTCCGTGGTTCAGTGACGACATTCGCCCCTGCACCCGGTACAGGCTTTGACTGAATGACTGGACGCTCGACCTGGGCGATGATTTGTCATCGCCCGAATCCGCGAACTGGTTCAATAAATCGATGCCCATGAATTGAAGCTTCCCTAATTGGATTATCGATAATTCTAACATAACCGATCAACAAATTCATTTTAGGTTGTACACTGACTTTTGGAAATGAACATTTTTTCAAGTTGCTTCCGACTCAGAATAAATCGAATGGCATTGAAATCGATGAATGGAAATTAATTAATCATTTATTTACACTGTAATTAACAAAAAAAAAGTCAGAGCGATAAAATAACAAGTAGTAACAAATTGAATGTGCTGGAGAATGCAAGAATATTATAAAACATTATAGAAGAGCACCCCTAGTGTGAAAATGGATAGACTATAGTAGGTAGAAAAGATCTAGAAGTCGTTTAAAATTTGTAATATTTTTGGCAAGTACAATGGCGTCAGGAAAGGATGACAAAGAAGTTGTGAACGTCAAAAGCACACTTGAATTTCAAACCAACCACATTTTGCGCGGCTCGCACATCAAAGTTGGCTGCATGTTTAAAGATAAACGACCCAAATTATGCGCAAAATGTAGCATCAGCGATCGGGATCTTGCTGCCGTTGCAACAATTATAACAATCATTTTGTTTGTCTTGCTGGTGTCGGAAACTGGAACCAATGACCAGGAAATAGGAAATAGGAAATAACATCGAAGCATTTATTGAAAAACGATGTCGCCAATACTGATACAATTTTGACGTCGATTCTACAAATTGTAAGTCATACACCTGAACAACATATGAGAACTATAGATGCACGATATATCAGTGGCTTTTATCACTCCAAACATAAATTAATTTGACAGTGAAATCAGTTCAAAATCAACTTTTAACACGCTCGCCTCCAATGTTCTCTTTTTTGGCGTCGCTAAAAAGCAATCTGTTCTTTTGAGCGAATCTAAGTTTTGCCATCAACGGTGTATCAACCCGTGTTCGTTTAAGATCAAACTGCGAGGATATAACAATCTAATTTTTGTCAAAATTGAAGCAGTATTGCAAAATTGAGTGATTTTTTACCTTCTTGATACTATATTTGACAATTATTACTTGGAAAATGTTGCTTTTGTACAGTATTTTCTAAATTTTGTATTGGTACTTTTTAGTTCTTTTTCTACATTTGTGTATTTGTACCGTATTTTATCCATATTCGTTGAATCAACATCAGATGTTGTTATTACGCATTCATCAGCTACCGATTTATCCATGTCGAATTTGAAACGTTGAAGATACAACCTGTTGATCGTAATTGCTGTAGAGGCCACTTCTATTTTCAAGCAATTACATTGTTGGTCGAAGCGTGTGCACTTCAAAGTATTTAGTGTTCTTTTTCACAGGCCAAGCTAAATTTGGCATACATCTATTCGTCGAATCCGCTTTTCTTTTGAAATAGCAGTTTTCAATTAGGATAATGTAACGAAGTTAACATTCAAAATTAGTCATTGTTTTCAAAATTGGCTTCATAAATGGCTGTCAATGCGTTAAAGAGCACTTTTGCATTTCTTATAAGTTTTCGTCGTTGATTAAAATTTGAATATCATATTTTGAGTTCATATTGCGATTAAGATTGGCCAAAATTTGCTGTTAATGGTCTTCAGCGCTCTCTTCCCAGTGCAGTTGATTGACTTCATTTTGCCAGTTATATTCTTCTCGTCCCAATCTTATTCTTATTCCGGTTGTTGAAAATCGTGCACGTCTGACCGAACAGAATAAAGTGCAAAAACTTACTTCAAAAATTACAATAAATAGTACAGTCACATAATACATTACAATAAATACAGTACATTACATTACAGTACATTACATTACAGTACATTACAATAAATTACATTACAACATTATAATACATTACAGAACATAACAACAAAGACAGTTATAATAATACAGTCACAATAATACATTATAATTATAATACAGTCAATAAATAGTACAGTCACAAGTCAATAATACTTGTAATACAATACAAGTACAATAAATAATACAGTCAATAAAGACAAAAAGACGAATCATAGTTTTGTAGCGAATCTTCGTTAATTATAAAAATAGGTCCGGCTTACCGACTGAACTTTGTAAAACAATTGAATAAATAAATTTTTGCAACTTTGTTTAACTTTACCTACTTACCAATCGTCGGATTTTGTCACGCCCAATGCCAACGCACGTTGCATTGAAATTATCTGATCTTTAGCCATGTCGGCAAAATCTTTTATTCCAAATGAACATCTAGACAATGTTGTTTAGGGTTGGAAAAACGACTTTAACCAAGTTCAGTGTCGACAATGACAAAAAAACAAATTTATCGAGATCACACCCATCAATCAGTTTTGATTGCCATCAAAATACCTTTGAAACAAGTTTTTTCGAACGAAATAAAAATCTTACCACAATCCTTATCCTCATTTTTTTATTTATGATTCTTTAATAGACTAATGAAAATGCTCACTTGTGCTCAGGTGATGAAAAGATGGAAAAATGTCTCATATAAAGTTCTTAGCTTTTCTCTTTTCGAAACGCGGTTTCTTAAAAGCAGAATACTTGAACTTATTCATAAGAATACTTATTCTTGAACACTGTAAGCCGCCTACTTAAAAAATACATGTAGACAACCGAACCTGTTATCAGTTTTAGAATTTATGGAAGTTTTTTTTATCGAGTTCCGCATTTTACAATCCGGATGTCGTTTGTTGTTTTATGCAGGTAACAATGCAACAAGGCAAAAAATACAGTACAAAACGTACAATAATTTGTCGTCAACTGAACATAACTTTATCATTATCATTATCATATTTGGCTATCATCTGTTTCGAAATATTTTTCGATCATTCCTTGATCAGTAATTCCCAACACAAAACACTTACTCAGCGCGGATTAAAAGATTAAAAGGATATTAGTGGAAGAAAAGTTTAAAAACATTCCTCCGCAATAGAAATTTAGCTTTCTAATCGGACTGGAAATTTAATTCATTCAAAGTAGAAAAAGTTTAATTACCTATTCCGAAAACCAATTTTTTTTGTTTAGCAGGGACTATAATTCAACTCTATGTTCAACTGTGTCTGAAAAAATTTACTTTCGCAACGCTAAGTGCAGTTTGTTGCTTCTTCACAGACAAATAAATACATTTATTGTTGTTTGTCATTTTCAAAATAAAGTTGTTTGTCATTTTCAAAATAAATTGTTTTTAAATTCTAAATATTAACGGCCGGGAAAGAAATTACCGAATCCAGAATTTCCGAATCCGGTATTACTCCATTGATTCTGGTTTTGTCTGGACAATTGACCCTGTTCGCGTCTTTGATTATTTTCTTGATTTCGCAATTGATTGGATCGAGCTTGTTCGTTTCTTTCCTCATTAGTCAATGTTCTTTCCTCGTTTCGAACCGCGTTATGGTTTACATTCGGATTGCGATTCAGATTGGCCAAGCGTTGTTGTTCCTGTCGTTGAGCATTTTCCTCGCGGTGCAGTTGATTGACTTTATTTTGCTCGTTATGTTCTTCTCGTCCCAACGTTCTTTGTTCATTATTATTCCGATTGTTGTTCCAATTTTGGGGAGCTCCACTGGCCTAAAAACGAAAATACTTTGCACATCTACTGATGTAGCGGATTAACCAGGAAAAGCTTACTTCAAAAATTATCATACTAATACATAATACAGTGACTGTGATGTAGAGACGAGCCATAGTTTCGTTTCGAAAATCTTCGAAAATTACACGAATAGATCTGTCTACTGACTGAAGTTCGTAAGACAATTGAATAAAGTCTGCATTTTTGTTTAAACTTATATAGTTTATAAATCGCTGGATTTCGTCGACGCCCAAAACCCACGCGTGACATTGTTTTTCGCGAATTACTGAAATCTTATCTGATCTTGAGGCAAGTCAACAAAATCATTTTGTTCCAATAAACTTTTACAGAATGTTGCGCTGATTTTGAAAACGGATTTAATCCGGTTTAACCCACGTCAGCAAAATAAGTACAGTTTCACTCGAGATCACGCCCAATCCGATCTATCAATTTCGATTGCCATCAAAAATGACTTCGAACAAGTTACGGGCGAAAATACAATTCTCGTCGCTCCCATCTATCGTAATTTTTTTCGAGTTTACGATTTAATGAAATTTCTCGTGAATGCTTTCAAAAAGGTTGACGATAACATGAAAGTCGGAAGCATGATAACTTTGCACTTTGAAACCAAGCACATTTTGCATGGATTTTGCATTTTGGCGACGTGTTGGATATAAATTACTCAAATTATAAATGAAATCTTTCCTCCTCAATCGTGAACTTGCCCTCATTGCAACAGTCATTAGGATGTCGCCTCGATGTATCGGTTTACTGTCGTCGATGAATCGGAACCAATGACTATGGAAACAACATCAAGCCTTCAATCGTAAGGTATCGAGTTGTACATTGAGAACAAATGGTTCCAAGGGACACAGCGCAGTCTTGATTATGTAAATAGATTTGTAAAGCAACTTTTATCAGCTGTCAAGCGTTTCCCTTCAAACCTCCTTGCAACAAAGTTCTTGAATATTTATTAACAGTTGCTTTTCGTATAGGGCTTTTGCGTTCACGTAAGTGTTCACCATAGTCGTAATTGCCATGGTAGGCGCATGAACATGCTCAGTCTGCATTCTTCAAAGATCAAATCTCGACGACACATCAATCGGATTTTTTTGCAAAATTGTAACTACTTGTGTTACCACATTTTATTTAAAATTCTTGTAAAAAAGTAAAAAATTTGCGCTGAAATATTTCAGCTTTGAAGTAAACTTGTATTGCGATGATACAGCCTAATCATAAAGAAATAGCATCTAATTTTTAGTTGCGTGCCTCATAATTAAATAATTTCCTCCGACTTGCGATCATTATTGTCCGACAGTCAAGTCCGACAGTCATTGATGCAGTATGTACGTTGCTTTCGTAACTGCAACATGTTATTTATATAACTAATTATTAAATACATTTTATTGTTTGTTATTTTCAAAATAAACAGGTTTTTTTAAATTTTATGTACTAACGGCCCGGAAAGAAATTTCCGAATCCAGAATTTCCGTTGTTGCCGAATCCGGTATTACTCCATTGATTCTGGTTTTGTCTGGACAATTGATTCTGTTCTCGTCTTTGATTATTTTCTTGATTTCGCAATTGATTGGACCGCGTTTGTTCGTTCCTTTCCTCATTAGTCAATGTTCTTTCCTCCTTTCGGATTGAGTTGCGGTTTGCATTCGGATTGCGATTCAGATTGGCCAAGCGTTGTTGTTCCTGTCGTTGAGCATTTTCCTTCCTCGTGATGCAGTTGGTTGGCTTTATTTTAGTCGTTATGTTCTTCTTCCAACGTTCTTTGTTCATTATTATTCCGATTGTTGTTCCAATTTTGTGGAGCTTCGCTGATCTATAAACGATGAAAAAAACGTGCACGTCTTACTGAGCAACGTATTAACCAGCAAAAGCTTACTTCAAAGATAATCACACATATACATAATACAGTAAGGGTTAGATAGAGATGAGCCATAGTTTCGTGAAAACATCCAATATTACAGAAAATATATCCGGCTAACGAGTGAACTTTGTAAAACAACTGAATAAAGTCTGCGTTTTGTTCAACTTTATATATTTATAAACGACGCCCAAAGCCGACATTGCTTTTCTTGAATCGATGAAATTACCTGATCGTTAGGCATGTCGGCAAAATCTTTTGTTCCAAATCAACTTTTGCAAAGCGCTGCGTGTGTGACAAGAGTCAATTTCTCATTCATTTTATTTACATTTCTCATTTTTCAAATCCATTTTACTTTTCCCAAAATATAATTTAATCATCATTTCATAT
>JAQGBA010000907.1:0-21692 GCA_034698125.1 Prionchulus punctatus
TTCGATCGAAATTGAAGTTTTTTTTGACATTTTATAAGCAAACAAACAAAACCATTGGAAAACAATTCAATGACTAAGATACTTCTAAAGAAAATTTTGGGTTTTCTTGCATTAAAAGCTTGTTTGAGAAATTTACATGCCTCTCTTAGGCGACTAACCATCCATCTTAACCGAGCTTCATTTCCACAGAAAACAACACAGAAACATCTATAAGCGTCCTTCTTACATAGTAAACGAGTCTCTCTTAACTGAACTGAATACTGTCTGCTAGTACTGTATATATCTTTGGCAGGGACCGGCCGCATTCATCTATCTTAACCGAGTGTCCATCTTATCCGAGGCCGTCTTATCCGAGTTTGACTGTATTGCGAAAATAAAAATCAAGCGGTTTTAGATGAATGGTTTGATGAGACACTTCAAGATGAGTGTGATTTATTGGAACAGGTTAAAACTGAAAGAAGGAATGCGAGAGAAGAAGCATATCAAATATTTGAAATTGCGGATCATGAACAACAAAATGCAATCAATCGTCGAGATCATACTTGCGAATACTTAAATACTATTGAATAATACATATAAGAAATTTTAGCGAAATTTTAGTAAAATTTTGAGCAAATATGAATGAGCAATGTCTATTCAGATTCATTTTCAACCAAAGTCATGTATACCTGACCCGGCCTTAAAATAACGTGTGAATGTGAGTCAATTTCAATCGTGCAGACTCGATCAGCGACCGCCGACCATATGCGGCGGCCAGACGACGTGTGAATCAGGCCTTAGTTATATATTTGATCGAGATTACTTATTAAATTACTTATTCGAACCAATATATGCGATTGCTACAATATTGGATCCGAATTTCGGCGCCACTTTGAACCTACTCGATTTAGCAGATTTAAAGATAGCTGCGAAGTCAAAACATTAATCCGACGTTTTTTTTGACCACTGTCCAGTTCCAATAATCAACATTGTAAGTTATAGTTATAAGTCATATGTTCATCATGTACCGAGCGTCTGTGATTGCATAGCAAAAGATCTGAATTTGCAAGTAACTACCAATTTTGGCAACCAGTCGACGATTGGCGAAATTGGAAACTATCTTTTGGAATCTAACCTTTTGGAATCTAACCTATATCTTGCTTTAAAAAAGACAACGTTTATGAATTCTGGAAATCAAAACTTTCCATTGACCCAAAGTTGTACGAAATTGCTGTATTCGTTTTAGCGATTCCAGCAACATCTGCTCCTGCGGAACGAGTTTTTAGTCAGGCTGGATTGTGCTGTGGTAACGATAGAACCGCTTGAGCGATGAAAACTTAGCCAATGTAATATTTTTTCATTGCAATAAAAATTTCTTGTAGTGTTATTGGTGTAATCTTGTGTAGATTTTACAGCTGCATGGCTAATAATGTCTAGTAATCTGTTGTTTTAAATTGAGAAAATTCAATATTTTACGTTTGATATTTTGTTTTTGTAAAATATCAAAATTAAAAAATATCAATTAATTCAGTGCTTCTCAAACTTTTTAGCACCGCGACCCAATTTTTAGAATGACAATCTATCGCGATCCATATAGCTTTAATAGACAAAAAGAAGAGTTCTAGAAATAAATAATATTTTTATATTTATTAATAATAATAATAACAAATGGATTTATTTAAAGGCAAGTTTTTATACTACAAAGATGGGAAAAACAAAAGCCTAAATCAGCTTTTTATTTATTATTAAGTATAAGTTTACAAAAAAACTTTATCTAATTCTCATAATGAGGCACGTGTAAAGGTGTGCTTGTTTCCGGTTACTGTTGATAATGGCATTGACATCCGCATCAATGTTAGTTATTTTCAGGCGCAAGGAGTTCGACAATTGCAGCTTATTGCAAAACTTGGTTTTGATTCCTACCATTGCCGAAAATCCAACTTCACAGATGTATGAAGATGAGAAAGGGAGCAGTATCTTCAAAGCTTCAGTAGAAAGAGTTGGACACGATGTTGCCCTGAAACGGATTCACAATCCAGTTCTTCTGCTGACAGTTTTTCGTTTCTTCAAAGAAGTAATAATCAAAATTCTCTTTCAACGTGTTAAAATGCGCGGAGATCTCAGTAATTATGCCATTAGCTAGTTTCACATCATTTTCGATTATAAGAGTTTCAAATGTTTCAAACAGTTATACTTGCAGTCTTCAATGTTCTTCTTCCACAAAACAAGTTTTTTGATGAAACCTCGAATTTTGTCGTGAACTGCAAATATATCGGCTCCTTCCGTTCCTCGTAAGTACAAATTCAGTTCGTTAAGTTTTGAAAATATGTCTGCCAAATATGTGAGCTTTAGAACAAATTCCTCGTCGTGCAACAATTTCGCTAAATCGCTTTTCTCATCCAGAAACATCGCAACTTCTTCAGTTCCACAAGCCTTGTTAGCACTTCTCCCTCGACAGCCAATGTACCTCAGTGTGCAGAAGAAGTGATTTATGGATTCTACCCATCTCCTCGCACAGCTTTTCAAATAAGCATGATTGCAATGGTCTTGACTTTATGAAGTTCACTATTGTAACGGAAGTGTCCAAAACTTTTTTCAAATTGTCTGACATAGATTTTGATACTAACACTTTCCTGTGGATGTGCAGTGAGTCCATGATGCATTCGGAGAAACTTCAAGCACGCAAGTCAAGACACTACTCTTTTTACCGCACATAGCCCAGGCGCTGTCTGTACATATTCCGACACATTTCGTCCAGTCCAAACCTTTCATTTTTACATAAGTATTGAGGGTCTTGAATATTTCTTCACCAGTACCTCGAATACAGTGTGTAACAAAAAAACTGTAGTGACAAAAAGTCTTGCAGAAAATTTAAAATACATTAAATTTAGTTAAAACTTATACAAATAGATACAGCTTTATTTAAGCTTTCATATGGTATATCTTAATACTTTATTCTCTCTCCTTTGGCGTTTATACATAATTCACAACGTGTTGTCATTGACTTTGCTAAATTTTTTTAAGATTTCTTCAGGGGATGGCATCCCACTCTTCGACCATCATCTGCTTCAATTCATTGATATTTTGTTTGAGGCCTTCTTTTTTCCGCGTTATTCTTGATGATGTTCCATAGATTTTCAATTGGATTCAGATCAGAACTGTTTGAGGGCCAGTCCAAGACTAAAAATCGTTGGTGATTCAAGAATTCCATTGTTTTTTTACTGTTGTGCTTGGGGTCATTGTCTTGGACGAATCGCCAACAGCTTCCAAACCACTTAGATGCTGGTGGAAGCAGATGTTCTTCAAGTATTTGAATGTAGAAGTCAGAATCCATAATCCTTGTGAAGGTGCATAGTGGCGTTTGACCACGAATAGAAAAGCCACCCCAAGCCATTACCTTCTGACGATTTTTGGGCAGCTTCCTGGTTGGATGAGAGCCAGACTTGCACCACAAAAATAGACCTACCACCTCCATTTTTTTGTACACACTGTAACTCCCTAAAGAATACAAATGAGGCATAAAGCCAAATAAAGAAAGGCAAAAAAGCAAAAAGGCAGAAAAATCTGCTGCATAAACCAACAGCTTGAATTAAATTGATTAAAAAATTTTTGTAAAACAACAAGGGCTCATTGAAAAAAAGTCAAATCGATTCTGATTTGACATAGCATGTATGCGTACGCGCATTTTAATGCGCGAAATTAAAAATTAAAATTGTGTTTTGCTAAAACTGTAAAATATTCGAAAGAGCCTAAATGTATTAATTTTTTGACAGATCACTCTTGAACAAACGCACAATTTTTGTATTTTTAAATAAAATCATTGCAGATTTCAATTACGTCGCGATCTGTTACGCTGCGTAGACAGCGATATGTAAACAACAGTTTTACGCTATAGACAGCGGATAAAAGGATTAAATGCCCATCTTTTCTTCTAATCGCACTAATTTTTCGACCGCCCGTCGACGATAAGATTGATCCCGACCACTGAGAGTAGGGTCGGCCATCGTCCGCGTTTTATTTATGGCCCGAAAAAATATGAAATACGATCGCCCATCTTTAATCGCTGTCCAGTCGCGCCCCGATCGAGCCGCAATATTTCACGGCCAAGTGGACAACGTAAGTTGGGGGTGGACTTCGTAATCCCGCGGCTCGTCATTGTCTTGTTTTCCAAACGGCTCACCTGCCGCCTTTTGATCGTCATCGGTGCCGCTCGACCACTGTCCACCACTGGTCGCTCGGCCCCTTGATCGACTAGGGGATTAACGAGGATTACCCAATCTCGCGTCCCATTATCAAGTCGGGTGTCTTTTTTCTCACCTGCTTAGTCGCTCGCGACCGCTATTTGCTCAATCTGCTGGTGCGCATCGGATATATTGGCTCGGATAATGAAAACCTAATCCAGCAAAACAAACGCCTTAAAAACTTGTATTCTTCGTTCTCAATAGCCATCTATCGGACCATAATTCCGAATCGTAACCTCGCGTCTTGTCTCGCTCGT
Organism: Prionchulus punctatus; assembly: GCA_034698125.1. Classification (NCBI taxonomy): domain Eukaryota; kingdom Metazoa; phylum Nematoda; class Enoplea; order Mononchida; family Mononchidae; genus Prionchulus; species Prionchulus punctatus. The sequence goes on from JAQGBA010000907.1 coordinate 4,478, forward strand.
GCGGGTGTACTGTAGGTTTGTTGGTTTTTTTTCGTCTCGTTCAACTTCGATTCGAATTCCGTCGGTTCGCGTTAAAATAACACTTCAACTTTGACAAAAACAAACTACAAAAAAATGACACCATTGTAATAACTTTCAACTCTCCATTTTCATTATAAGGCGAAATTCGTGAAACATGAAACCTATTGGCATAGATTTTTCAAAAATGATAAACCGTAATATAAATATGTCAAATTTTTAAGGAAGATGTTTCGCTATTTTCGCCGACTGACTGTCGTACAGTTCATGATGCGGGGCTGGCCAGCACGCGTTTTTAGTTTGATATCAACTTATGGTAATAATAATAATATTAGACGATAAATTCGTATCGCAATAGAGCACGACGAATCGAAAATCGAAAAATGCATAAAACATGATCGACTAGAAAAGATTTATCGAACAAACTTATGAATGTCGAACGTCGTCCGTGGGTACTGTACTGTAGGTCGAACGACGATCGCATTCCCGAGCGAAATGTTTTTGCTTGCACAGAAGAACGAAAGCGATAGTAATCTTCCTCGGCGAGCAAAAAAATCGCCCGCAGAGATGACGGTCATTTTCGGCGGCCGAAAAATGTCCTCATGTAAAGATGATGTTATAAAGAAACTATTTTTCTGTTCGCTCGCGACAGTTACGCGTCCAATTTACGAAACTTCTTCCAGTATCATGAGCGCACAATACAAAACAACTTTTAACGACCTTGTCATACTACCTAGATACTGTCCGACCTTCGGAAGTTTGAAGAGTATATTTTTCCGGACGAGACACTGCTCGACGATGACTGAGTTGTAATTTATACAAATCGGACCGTTCTTCTAGTTTTTGTAAGATATATTTTTACGCGATGATAATAATATACAGTACACGTACTGTACGGTAACTGTAACTATAGAGGACGATTTTGTCAAGGTTAAAATTTCTCTATCCCTTTTGACAGGTCATCGCGCAACAACGCCGTAGCCAGCGCGCGAATTTTGCTCCGTTGGCAACATTATTGCGACGGAGAGAACGACCGACGAACGATGAACAGATTAACATTGCTAGTCCTAAAGTATCAATAAGATGTCCATCACAATTTTCGCGCCCGAACTATGAGTGGTCGAACTTCAGAGAGAGACGCTGTCCGCCGAACTATTGCGATGAATTGTTGAGACGATGATCGTATTAGGTGTAATCAACGAACCGTAAAAATTCGACGACCCGTAAATTTTATAAAACAAAAATATATGGTACTCTCGAGTCCGGTAACATAGAAAAATTCGAAAGAATTTCCGTCTCGAGATTAAATTTTGACACCTCTACAGTTGAAATTTTATCCGCCAGGCGTCGCGCGACGCTGAACGCCGCCTCGAACGCGAAAACCAGCCTGGCTCGCTCAGTATCGAGCACTTTCTGTCGCTGGCTCGTTTTGCGCCCGCTGCTGGTCACTCGCTCGCTCGCTCGCTATTACCTTTACTCGATGGGCAACGTACCGTCGTGGACCGTGGACATTGTCGTCATAGTCGGCATATGGTAATTGGTGGGGCCAATTAGTGCCCTATGTAGCCATTGTAGTTCGCGGACGACTTTTGTTACCCGGTCTGTGTGAATTTTAACGCTTCCGAAAGAAAGAAAGCACGACCGATTTCGTGCGCGCCTCGCTCACTGTGGAGCTCCGAAACGATTTTTTGTGACTTTTGGCCTTTTTACTGCCCTCGTCGTCGTACGTCGAAAGGACTTTTACCATTATTGGTTGTAAAAGAAACAAAATTTTTTACTAGCTTTTAATGTTATATCGTCAATCGGCCACCCAAGAGCGGTCGGAAACTATTAGTTTCCTCTGAACACTAGAAATATCGCGAATTTCACTCGTTCGGCGACCGAAAATGAAATTGTGGCTGAAAAATTTTCTCATTAGTTGGACGATATTTATGAATATATTTCGAAGACGAAAACACAGATTGAGGAGTTTATCGATTGGCTACTGTAATAATTACTGTAATAATTATCAATCGCCGTTTAGTATTTTTTTCGCTTGCTCATTCATCTCGTTGTTATTATGCGTTTCGTCGGTCGGCGGTACTGTAGATCTGGAATTACAAGAGCTTCGAATTGGCCAGTAAGTGTTCTATAGACAGTAGTTTTTAGGCGCTTGCTCGAACTGAACTGTGAAGTTTTTGGAATCGAGGATTAGCAAGGTTTCTCGACCTTTTTCAGTTAAATCGCTAGTGTAAATATTTGCGGCGGTTTTGGAACCGATTTTTAAGACTCTAGTCTCTCTACTGTCCAAATGTCACCGTTTTCCGAACACTTTCGCGAAACTCATGTTTTAAGCATTTGAAAAACAAAAAAACCGCACCGGCTAGCCGAGTTCGCTGTTGTTTTCAGGAAAAACGTTTGCCCCCACGAAGATGTCGAGATAGTGACTATACAAGAACCATGCGTCGAAGCCTACACCCGGTACGTTCGCAAATGGAAGCCCAATTGCGACAACGAACGGCGCTGGTGCGTAGTCAGCGAACCCAAGTACGTACGTTTCTTCGTTTTTTCCCTTCATAACTGCGGACCATCGGCTAGATAGAGCTAGCTCGCAGTTTTGCTCGCTAACGAGGTAGCTAGCGTCCGTATCTGCGCTAGCCATAGGCGTTTACCGATTGCAAAGCAATAAAACTTCTACGGACTGCAAACAGAGCGTGCCAGCTACAGTCTGATGTTTGCGCGCGAATTTTCGATTTTATCCATTTATGGATTTAAGTTTTTTTCGCGCACGTTCCCAATTTCAATCTTTAGACAGTCCTTTCTATAAAGACAGTCCATTTTTTTTTCCATTCTTAGAACCGTCTATTATCGGACACTCAAACCAGTGCAACGCCAACGACGGCACACATCGTTGAAGTGCTGTTACGGTTGGGCGCACGCCCCGGGCGATCAAGGTTGTAGTCGGCGTAAGTCGGTTTGGTTTTCCGCGTTTTTTTTCTCGTTATAAATGTCAAAAAGCCACCTATATCGAGTCTCGCAATCAAAGCCGGCGATCTGGAGCTGGTTTTTTCGTCGGTCCGTCGCATTTTCCTCGTTGGCTATCTCGCGATTCGCATCTTTTTTCGATTTACCCATACCACCGCGTTTAAATCATGATTTCTCATTCAATCTATAGATAGCCTGTAACTATAGTTGGATTTTAACTATAGTTTGGCTGTAACTATAATTGGGGTGTAACTATAGTTTGACTGTGACTATCAACTATGTAGCCAGTGAGAAGACATAAAAAACGTGACCAATTTTTCGAGTGTGCAAACACGTAGCACGTGCTACGACAAAATTTTGTGATATTTATTAAAACGCTGGTTATTTATTTTTGTTTTTCGCGCCCTCATTGAAAACTAACGGACGGACGGACGCACATACACACACACACACAACCAGCCGAGTGGTCATTAAGCGACGGATACAAGCGTTGGCTAGTGGCAAGTTTTTGCTTTCCCATGAACGAAACCGTTTTGAACAGTTCGAATTGAGCGCTAGCTAGGTCCTGCCCAAGCAAAATAGGGGTGCTCGTTTTCAACATTCCATAGTCCCACACACAAACACGTTTATACTCAACTATCGACGACGCAAGGTTACCAACCAATTCATCCTTCCAAAAGAAGAAAAAGAGAATGAGATGGTCGTTCGTCTTCAAACTATAGTCAGTGTCTGGCCAGTGGACGATTCACTCATCAATTGGCGCGAACATCGCAGCGTCAGTTGTGACCAATGGCATGGCATTTTTTTTTTGCTTTTCAACGAAGAATTCCGGCGATGGCACCGCCGCCGACACGTCACTGTCTCCGACTATAGTTAAACTGTAGTCGCCGCTCGGGGACCCGATTAACGGCGAACTATAACCGATCGCCGGTCATCGCATTGGTTATCGGCATCGATGATCGAGCGGACCTCGGGGACCGTCTTACGTCATCGATATCCAGGGAGTCGGTCTGCCGACCGATAAATTCAACGGGCCGAAAGGGGAGAACGACTTTCCCACGTGTCAAAAGTTCGCCGTCCAATTTTCGACCCTCCTCGTCGGGAGGGTCGAGCGCCTTAGATTAAAGAAAGATGTCTGGCCGATGGTCGAAAGCGGTCTAAATCAGTTTCGAGAGCCATCCGAATTCCTCGAGTAGGCTCGCTGGCCAAACGAGCGGGGTTCAGGGGGCGAGCGGAGTGGTCGACGCCGGAATCGGATCTGGGTGGTCATTGTCGCCGAAGTTTGGCCGTTGAGAGTGTATCTGTAATGCAGCGTTTGTTTGTTCGTCAGTCGGCTCCATTTCGTGTACTCGGAAACAACGACGCCGGACCTGAGACCGAACTTACGACTATCGACCCGCCAGGACCTTCTAATCCTTTATAATTTGCATGAAATTTGTTTTCTATTTGTTTTATCCGATTCGCATCAACTCTCCGTTTACCCTTAATGCGATTTAGTTTTCGAAAATTTAAATTCAATTTAAACGACAACATAGCGATGATGCGCAAGCTGAGTCTCGTTTAGCGCAATGATAAAATCATACGCATGCACCGATATATCGATGTCGAGTCGGGTTTTTTTATCTTAAAATTTTCTTTCAGCCGGTTGTACGTTAAGTGTTACATAATGTTTTTCTATTTGCAAAAAGAATGAGTTTTCTAAGCCTCTTTGTAGACATTAATGAAAAGTTGTGAGGGCCGAGCGAAAGAAACATTGTAGCTAGCTAGAGCAGAACTCGCGCACAAACGCAAAGTCAATCCAACGCCAGCCAGGTCCTCGTCTTCACTCGTTCGATCATACATAAAGTTACTAATGGCGCCGGACAATGCTCAATTGCGTTTTTAAGAGTCCTGGGCGCAAAATACTTAAATCACACTTTATTCCGAGATCTTTTGTGGCGAGGAATCGGTTTTTCGTCGATGGCCGTTTTGTTAAATAGAAAAACGAGTAAAACGGATCGGTTCCGTTCCGTTGACAATTAGCGTGGTTGGGTAAATAAGAAAAAAAATGTGGAGAAAATCGTAAAAGCGCTAAAAATACAAATCTAGGGCGCTTGCGCAACAAATGAGCGTCTAGCGACATTTCTTGCGCAACAAATAGTATACAGTGACATTTCTTGCTTGTATTATCGCTTTACGAGCCCTCGCGCGTAACTTTCGTTAGCTAGCGTCCATTTTCGGCGTTTACGGCGGTTGCGCAACAAAATCAAAGGTCCAGAGAATTTCTGCTCGTTTCATCGCTTTACGAGCACTAGCACTCGCTAACGCCCTTTTCGAGGTTAAATGAGGCTTTTGGAGGCATCACACGCAACTTTCGACGATTCTAGCTTGCGTCAATCTTGCAATCGTGTTACAAAACGCAATCTTCGGCCATATGTGTCGTGTTTACCAGTGAAACAAAAGGAAGTCAGAATATGTCGTAATCGATGGAATTTATAGTAGGTCGTAAATAGCCATCTGACCACTAAGCCCGTGCAAATATTTGCTTAAAGCCGGACGACGGCTATTTCCAAATGACATTCATCCGGCGCGCCCATTTAGTGACAGAGAGAGAGAACCATTTTTGATTTTCGTTTTCGCTGTCTGTGTGCGATGTAGATATAATTTTAAATGGCGAAAATATCGTCATTCAAATTGAAACGCATTAACTATAAAACGCTCGTGGCTAGTGTAGAGATTTTGAAAATCTGTTTGCTCAAAAGAGCATCAACAACTTTTCTTAGATACTCGTTTTCGATTATATAACACTCGTAACATTTTCGGCTATTAAATTTCGATTTTGCAACATAAAAATCTTACAATGCAAACATTGCAGAAAAGTTCCCGGTTTTGATTGTGAAAGTGCTCGAAACGTTACAAGGCACGCAACAAATGTATACAAAATAGCGCAAAAAGTTGCACAAATTTCAGTTTGTTTTGTTTTCTAGCAAATTGTTCGAGCGAATTGTGTCACAATGGCGGCACTTGCGGCGGATCTCTCGGATCCAACGCGACAGAGCGATTATGCGACTGTCCAGCCGGATTTCAAGGAGCTAGATGCCAATTCGGTAAGTCGTCGGCGCGGTTGCTAATTTGGTTGCGGCTACCTACTTTTCGAGCTATTAAAGCTAACTAACTTCCATTATTATCTTGTATATGAACAACTGCAAATGTCAACCAGTGTCCACTGGTCTCGTTAGAATATTGACATTGATAAGCCGTTAGGTACACTTTGTAAAACAACAAAATCAACTCGTCTAGTGTCAACACACCGCACGCCTAAAAACTGCTGGTTTTTGCTCGTTATCGGGCGAAAAAATATTGCGAGAATACGAACACTTAATCGATTTAACGCCGATTTACGCGAGCGCCCGGGCCTAAAAAGCAAAATTGGCACTTGAATTCGATTAACAAAAACCTCGTTTTTACGGCAGTCGAATTTGACAGATGGTCCGAGCGAAATATAAAAACACACTCGCCATATAGTGAAAGAACGAAAACGAGGGACCGGTACGCAGATGGCGTCCGTCGGAACCAACGAATGAATCGGTGATGCTTCATTGAATACTTAATCGAGTTAGCACCTAGCGATGGCCGTTTTCATGCTAATCGACGGTTGAACGTTCGAAAAAAACAAATTTCGCGCGCTGGACAGAGCGATTTCCTGCAAAAATACTTCTTTACCCGTCCGGCGAAAGCGCTACGCGGGCAGGCGACAGGTGGTCTAAGGTCGTTAGGATAGTTTACGACCATCATCCAGGTGGACGGTCGTGAATTAATGATGTAATACGAGATTGTCAACACGTTGCTGGTGGGCACCATTGTAACCCGCAGAGCCAGGCAGAAGTTTTGCTTTTTTTTTCTATTTAAGTCGATTTCTTTGATTGGAAGTCGATTTGCGACGCATCCTCGACGTTTTGACGTTTTTGCTTGACACCGAACTTGAAAGGACATAGTTTTTGCTTTTTTTGCACCTTGTACGTTTTTCGTCATTGTCACATTTTTGATTGTCGCGCGTTTTCGCTCGCTTTCACCGATGGCGCCGCAAGTTTTTTTGTTGAATTCGAAAGAAATCTGGGCCTTGACCTTCATTTTCGCTTGCGCGTATTGCATAGTTGGGAAGATGAATACATCGTCGAACTATTTTCGAAAGATATGTTTGTTATTCTTTTCTATCTACATACAGTCAAGGATAATTCGATTGTCGTTCATTATTTATTGTTTTTCTAACCGCCGACAGCGGTCTGGCGAGCGAGCATTGCGAGCGAGAGGGCAATCACTTTCCGTTTTGTGAATTTTCAAAACGGGGGACCGAAGGTGACACGATTGGTGACGAAAAGTCGTCGTTAATTGACATAAACTTTGAATAATTAAAAATGGCGCACAAAACGCACAAAGCGGGCAGAAGACGCGACAAGCATAGCGAGCTTGCGGGACAGTTTGATTTGAAGACAGATATTTTGTTTTTCGTTTTAAGATATCAACGAATGTCTAGTGGCCAACGGAGGATGCCATCACGATTGTTGCAATACCATCGGCACGTTCTACTGTAGATGTTGGCCGGGATTTCAACTGGCCGACGACGGCAGAACTTGCGTTGGTAAAAGGATAACGCTCTTAAAAAACAAAAAAAGTCGCGCACCAAACTGTTTTACGAACATTTTATAGATGTGAACGAATGCGCAGCTCAAAATGGCGGATGCGAATATCGTTGCGTCAACACGGACGGCGGATTTCGTTGCGAATGTCCGGGCGGCAAGCAATTGCATCCTGACGGCCGACGATGCGTCGGTAAGATTTTCTATGCATATTTTCCGCTCGGCGGTTCTCCCACTCGGGTCCCGCCGCGAAACCGCCTGCCTATTGCGGCGGCTGTTTTATTTTGAACTCTCGCGCACGCGAAACGATTTAGTTGCATTGCATAATTGAAGACAGTCGAAACTGTTTATTGCGGTAATAAAACGACGACGCGGCCCGCGTCCCCGCGTTCGCGACACAAAAGCCGATTCGTTTTAATGATGTTTTAAGTTTAGGGTAAGTTTGTCGATGCGGCGGGCGAAAAAAGTGACTCGCCGTCGCATGTGTCGCGCGCTGGCCCGCCGCCGCCGCAGTGACGGCGTTAAAATATGCGTAACGGGCGTTAAGTAGGGGATCGTAAATTTTCGGCCTTTATAAACTTGACTTTTTTTTTTTTTCTTCATTCGAGAAAAAAAACGAGGTCGAGCGTCGTCAGGCGGCGTCTTTGAAACGCGCGGATTTTTTACGATTATGAGAAGAAAAAAAAACTTTCTGTTTGACATCATCATAACAAAAGCGCGTTGGAATTTTTTGCGCGAAAAATAACTTTTTGAAACGCGTTTCTCACACTAAAATCCTAAATCCCCGATCGTTTTTAACACTGTTCCAAATTTACGATAGGGGGTTAAGTGTCCTAAAGTCTTTACTGGCGCCGATGAACGATATCGTGGAAATCTCGGTGCAACAAACGAATCATGGGGGGGTCGAGAAATTTGTTTTAAAATTTGTTTTTCGAGCGCTGTGGTTGTTGAACACAAAGACATTAGCAACTCAACTGAAGATTACGCGAGCAACAAACAAAACCATGGGGTGGGTCTGGAAATGTTTTTAAATTTAATTTTTTTTCGGTCCTGCGCCTTTCCATTGCGAAATTGATCTTATAATTGACAAAAATTTACAGAATTCTCGCCACATTTAACAAATTTTCGTCCATATTTCACGCTTCGCGCCTTTTTCCAGCGCTGATCAATCAAAAAAAATCTCCACCGAACATGCGCCTCGGCAATTATCGTTTTGTCGACCCTAATTTAAAATTCAAACAAAAACGAGACCGCATCCTGCGCTGGACAGTACAAATTTGTACAAAACGAAAATTGTATATCGCTACATTAAATCTAATCCCAATTTTCGCAGATTGATTTTGATTGATAAGCGTTTTCGATTAATCGTGTCGTTTTTATTATGTTTCGCATAAATTGCGATTAACAGCGTAAAATTTGTTCGTTTTGCATCAATTTTGGAACAAAACATGAATGAAAAAAGCAAAATTCCCGATTATTCTTGTCTAAATTGCGAAAAACTGAAAAAATAGATTTACTCAATTAATTTGTTTCTTCATCGTTGCAACAAGCAATTTTTAGTTGTATAATTCTACAAATATTGCTTTTCCAAGCAAATATTCATCTTTCTGAATGCTTCAACGACCAATTTCTGAGCTAGACAATAAAATATTTGATTTTCAAAGATTTCCCTGAATGATTTTCCAGCGTGTTTTCGACTTAAACTTTATACTGCGCAAACTGGCGCAAAATTATACGATGTTTTTAAATGGACGTTAGCCTAATTTGTTTACTCTAAATTGAGAGTCCACTCGACGTGTTCACTTGACACTTGTCACGAATAACTTTTAAATTATGCCGGCGACTTACATCATAACTGGACGAAACAATTTCCGCATTACTTTTGCAAACAAATAGACGAACAAATAATAAGAACTGTTTTTTGCAAGAAAAACAAAATGAAAAACCATTTTTTCGCAATGTATAGATGAGAACAGCTGCGATTTCAAAAACGGCGGATGTGGTCAGATTTGCGAAGAGGAAGGTGATAAATTCTTGAGATGCCGATGTTACGCTGGATATAAATTAGCCGACGATAAAAGAACGTGCTATGGTAAATTTCAAATTAAATATTTTGAGTTGTAGCTGACTTGATCTTTCTGTGGCAGCTGACTAGATCTTGACTTAGTGGCAGCTGACTTATCTTGACGTACTTGCAGCCTTGGACCCGTGTCGGGAGAACAAAGGTGGATGCCAGCATCACTGCGTAAACGACCACGGACGATCTCGCTGCCAATGTTATCCGGGATATCGACTAGGTCACGATAGAAAATCGTGTTTAGGTAAAACGCGCTGTAACGCGTGAAAATTTGTTTTTTTATGCAACGTTTCTTGCACAGATGTTAACGAATGCGATGCTCGTGATAAAGCAGGATGCCAACATATGTGCGTCAATAACCAGGGCTCGTACATTTGCCGCTGCAAGCATGGTTACGAATTAGGTCACGACAAGAAATCATGCAACAGTAATTAATTCACCGACACCTAAAGGCGGATTAAATCAGATTTCCAAAAAAACAAACAACAAATTACTTGTAGAAATCCGAACTGGCTGCGAAGTTTCCAATGGCGGCTGTTCGCACATCTGCAGGGATACCGGCGCGGATGTCGAGTGCTCTTGCCAGCCTGGCTACCAGCTGGCCAGCGATGGAAAGCAGTGCACAGGTACAGCCTCTACGCCAACTGTGGCTGTGCATCTGATGTCGTTGTTGACTTGCTGTTCTTCATATCTCTTTCTCTCGATTGCTGTGACCTTGCTTCGTTCACCGATTGGCTTATGTGAAAATTTCTGTTTCTTCCTCTTCTTTTTATTTTTCATTGCTTGTCAGATGTGAATTTGTCGTGCACACCGAACGTGGACGGATGTCACCAGCACTGTGTGAACAAACGCACCAATCAAAAATCGTGCTTGTGCAACGTTGGATACAGGCCCGATCCAGAAACGAAAGTTTGCTCGGGTATTTCAACAATAGGCACATAAGGAGTTGCTAAATTGAATTCCACTGGCTACTTTCCCGTACTCGAAAAAACTTTCACCTTTTTCAAAAGAAATGCTAATTTCCAAGTTCAGTTCATGCGCAAGCAGTTTTTTCCACTCGCCAAGCACTCTAATGCGCATTTTCGATTAACTCCGAGTTGCAAATAACAAAAACATCTTAGCAAGTAGCAAAATGTGTCTCGGCACGCAACGAAAAACAAACGAAAATTGCTATGCAACTTTCTTCTGTGTGTTTGTCTTCTTTCTTGTTGGATCGTGTCAATTTTTTTATTTTTCACACCGATTGTCGTTGCAGACATCGATGAATGTCGTGAACGCACTGCTTGCTGTGACCATTCGTGTTACAACACAATGGGCAATTACACGTGCGCCTGTTTCTCCGGGTTCCGTCTCTCGTCCAACGGTTGTAAATGTCTAGGTAACAAACTTGGCTAGCATGCTGGATAATTGCAAAAACACGTACAGTTAACACGTTGGCAAATGCAACATTTTTGTTTGTTTCGTACATCATAGACGTTGACGAATGCTATGAACAGTCGTCGTGTTGTCACCATAGTTGCACTAACGCCGTCGGTAGTTACAGTTGCGGTTGTAAACATGGTTACACGTTAGCGGATGATGGCTGCCGATGCATAGGTAGTTTCGTACATTTTTTTTGTTTTATTTTGTTATTTTCGTGTTTATTTTTTGTTCCGTGGTGAATAGACGTTGATGAATGTGCGAATCGCGAAGCCTGTTGCGATCAAACGTGCACTAACGTTCACGGCTCGTATCGTTGTAGTTGTTTGCAAGGATTTCGTCTCAGCGGCGACGGTTGCAATTGCGACGGTAGGCGCTCTCGTAACGCGAGAGTTTAGGCACTTTTACGGTCGTCATCTGCACGAAAACGAGCAAAATAGCAAAACTTACGCATTTTTTCGCAGATATCGACGAGTGCCACGAACGAACGTCCTGCTGCGAGCAGTCCTGCTTGAATACAGTAGGAAACTACAGCTGCGGTTGCGCCCCCGGCTTTAAACTGGCACCCGACGGTTGCAAGTGCATAGGTAACCATTTTTTACTCGAAACATCGTTGAAAAAACAAATTTTCTGTGTGTATAACAAGTATAACAAGTAGGATGTGTTTTTTTTCTCTAACTCTTGCATGCCATTTTGTGTGTCCAGACGTCGACGAGTGCGAGACTCGCAACGGTGGCTGTCAACATTGGTGTTTAAATGTGCCCGGTTCTTATCATTGTCAATGCCGACCTGGTTTCACGTCTAATTCTGGAAATCTTCATAGTTGCGAAGGTTGGTGCTGTTCTAAAACTAAAAACGTGTGCTGGACAAACGCTTTTCGTGATCAGAAGTCGTTTCTTGATGAATGTTTCTTTAAAACAAGATAATTCACCTTTCAGATGTTGATGAATGTGCAAATCACAACATCACGTGTGATCACATCTGCCGGAATGTCGCAGGCTCGTTTGCTTGCGATTGTAAACCAGGATATTTTTTGACGAGCGACGGACATTCATGCGAAGGTACTATATATTTATCATGAATTATAGTCGCAGCAACTATAGGCAATCACCAACTATAGTCCGTCAGCAACTATAGTATCGGCGGGTCTGGTACATCAACAACTATATTCCCTTAATGATTTAGTCGTATTTTGAACTATTGTCCACTGACAACTATAGTCTGTTGGCATCTATAGTCACACGCTCGTTTTCCAGATATCAATGAATGTGTCAACAACAATGCTGGCTGTGACCACGATTGCATAAACGAACATGGATCTTATAAATGCATTTGCAAGCAAGGTTTCACGCTAGCTCCCGACGGTTATTCGTGCGAAGGTATGCTAGGCGAGAAGTTATTTTGTTTGCAAATCATGTTAATGGTGCCTGTTTAGATGTGAACGAATGCATGCGCGATAACGGTGGGTGCGAGCAAATTTGCGACAATAAACAAGGCTCGGTCGAATGTGGCTGTTTCGAAGGGTTCTACCTCGCATCCGACAGGCAAACGTGTCTCAGTAAGTCGCTAGCTAAGAATGGGCCGTCAACTATAGTCAATGAATAGCCGTTAGTCAGTGTCAGTCACTATAGTCAGTGATGAATCGTTAACCATAGTCATTGATGAGTAATCAACATTCATGGCCAGTCGCTAAAAAACCAGCAATTTTTGTGTTTCAAAAATATACCTCTGTAAATTAATTTTATTGCAATAATTAACACAGAAAATTTGGAACAGATGGAATCCAGTCACAACCAGTTGAGCAGTAAGAGTAAGTTAGCCGAATCGACAGTCGGAAAATTTGCTTTAGAACTAGTTGAAAGTTGTATTTCGCTGTATCTTTCCGTGCGATTTATGATTTCGTTTTTTAGTAGTATTATTATCTATCTTAGTTCCTGACCGTATTATTATTCTTACTGTAGTTTTACTGTATCGCCTGTAGCGTGCGCAGCTTTTGTAGCATTTCGCCCTTTGTTTCCGATTATAGCCATGGCGCTCGTCGACGCGAACTGGGAAAACGCTTCGTCGAACAAAATTTTCGACCACAATCACAACGTTTCGAGCGTGGAATATTACCTTGAAAGACCGCAACGGGTTTCGGCCGGTTTCAACGGGTTTCACGCTGCACAAAGCGCCAAAAGAGGTTTCGCATGATTATTTACAGTTTTTTTTATATCTTTTTGAAACCCACGGCTTGCTGCTCGAGTTTTGTTTCGTTCTTCTCTAGAGTAGAGCTTTCGTTTCGCTTTTGAGGACGGAAAGTTTGCTAATGAAACGCCGTAATTTGTTTTTAGAATGCGATTTCGGGCGATTCGGACGACGATGCGAGTTTTCGTGCGTCGACTGTAAAAACGGAGGCAGATGCAACAGGAAACAAACTGGATGCGAATGCAGAGCAGGCTGGACCAGCATAATATGCAACGAGACTTGTCCGAACGTGAGAGAGAACGTGCTATAATTGATGTCTGTGTTTCGCGAAAGTGCTCGGAAAACGAAATTTTCAGGGTTTTTGGGGTCTGGGATGTAACAACTTGTGCAGTTGTACCAATGGCGGCACTTGCAGCCCGATAACCGGCGAATGCGTTTGCCCTCCGGGAGTCACGGGCGAAAGTTGCGAAAATGGATGTCCACCCGGTAACCACACCCGGAGCCATGAAAACCCATTTTAGCCAGCACTTATTTTGTTTTTCTATTCAGGTTTCTACGGGCCCAGGTGCGAAACGCCGTGTCGAATGAAATGCCAGGATAACGTTTGTGATCGTACCTACGGTTACTGTAGTTGCGAGGCGGGAAAATTCGGACAGAAATGCGACCACCCCTGTCCGCCGTTCACGTTCGGAAAAAATTGCCGCCACGAGTGCAAGTGCCACAGGGATCACAGCGAAGGATGCGATCCTCAGGTATGTTGAAGATCCGGCACCCTTTCCTCACTGGCTACGACAGTAAATTAGTTTTTCCTCCTTTCAGACGGGCGAATGTCTTTGCAAGTCAGGCTACTACGGACCATTCTGTAAAATCAAATGTTCATTCGGAACGTACGGCCCCGGTTGCATAAAACGATGCGCCTGCGAATCGGGAATATCCTGCGATCCGGAAACTGGCAGTTGCGAACAGAAATGCAAGCCCGGTTACGGCGGCGACGACTGCAAACAACGTAACTATAAACAGCGTGAAATTAGTTTTAAAACACAAGATTCTTGCACGCTTTGACGATCACTCGTTTGCTTTGTTTTTATGTGCCGTGTGATCTTTTTTACTGTTAACTACTCACGGTACAACTTTAGTTGACTAGACACAGCGCGAAATTTGTTTTTCGGCGGACTTTAGTGGCATTTAGTCGATTTCTCTATCTAGCTTGCCCTGCAAATCGGTTTGGCGTGAATTGTGCACAGATTTGCCAATGCTCAGCTGAAAAGCACTGCCATCCGGCTACTGGCGCTTGCACGTGCCCTCCGGGCTTCGCCGGCGATAGTTGCGCCGAAGGTAAGCGTGGTTGTAGTTTTTTTTAACAAAACGTCTCCCCTCGAGTGACTCAAAAAAATGACTAGTGAACTGACAAACAAATTTAAAGGCGTTTTTTGCTTTTTAAGCGTGTCCATACGGAAAGTATGGCTCCATGTGCTCGAGAGATTGCGTTTGCAAAAACAGCGGCACTTGCGACCCGGCGACCGGCGCTTGCACCTGCGCATCAGGCTTCTACGGGGCAGCTTGCACTGAAAGTATGCACTATAGTTGCGGATTATACGGAACTATAGGCCTGGCTTACAGGCTACGAATGGTGTGGCGAACTATAGTTAATTGTGATTTTAGTTCATGAGCTATTTTTGTAGAATGTCCACTGGGTCGTTACGGTAAAGACTGTATGCAATTGTGCGAATGCAGCAACGGCGCCGAATGCGATCCCGTTCACGGATCGTGCAAATGCGCCGCCGGATGGCGAGGAGCCAATTGCGACAAAGGTTAGTAATGGAAATTTGTTTGCTAAGCATCTTTTTTCGCACATTACGCATCGTTTCCAGTGTGCGACAAGGGGTCTTTCGGAATCAACTGCGAAAAGAGCTGCCGCTGCGAGCAGAACGCCGTTTGCGACCCGGTCAACGGCGAATGCATTTGCCCTCCGGGCTGGCAAGGCGAACGATGCCACAAGCTGTGCCCGGCCGGCGCCTTCGGCGCCGGTTGCATGGGCGTTTGCAGTTGCAAGCACAACTCGACTTGCGATCCGATGTCGGGCAGTTGCACTTGCAACGCCGGCTGGCGTGGAATTCGTTGCGATCGTCCGTGTCCGGATGGATTTTACGGAAAGAACTGTATGCGCATGTGCGACTGCGGCACTGGTAAGCGAAGTATAAAACTAATAAAGCGCCTAGACATTTGAGGTGTTGAGCTAAAAGTGGACAATCATTTCAACTCTATAGTGTTGAATGTGATTTTCTCAGGTGCGCTGGATACGAACGGGCTTTTGGCTCGTTGCCACCACGTCACCGGCGAATGCAGATGTCCGGCGGGATGGACGGGCGCCGACTGTAGGACGCCGTGCCCTCCGGGCCTTTTCGGCGTCGGCTGTCAGGAGACGTGCCAGTGCGTCAACGGCGGCGTGTGCGACTCGGTGTCGGGCATGTGCAGTTGCCCGGTCGGGTGGATGGGCAAGCACTGCGACAAAGAATGCCCCGCGGGCTTGTACGGCGCCAACTGCGCTCAGAATTGTCTGTGCCTCAACAACGGCACTTGCGATCCGAAAACCGGCCAGTGCCAGTGCCAGCCGGGCTACAGCGGCGGCTCGTGCGAATTCATCTGCCCGTTCTCGTATTTCGGCGTCCAGTGCAGGGAGAAGTGCGATTGTACAAACGGAGCCTCTTGCGACCACGTTAAAGGCACGTGCCAGTGCTTGCCGGGTTGGACGGGCGCAAAATGCGATCAAGGTACTAGAAATATATAGTTGCGGATTTTCGCCCGTATCGGAACGTTTCAGTACCGTTTTTTTGTTTTCAGGATGTCCTAATGGACAGTTCGGCCAGAACTGTTCCGAGTTGTGCCAGTGCGAACACGGCGCTTCGTGTAGCTCCGTTTCGGGCGTCTGCCACTGTACGCCCGGTTGGCGAGGCAAGCGATGCCATCGACCGTGCCTGAAAGGCTACTACGGAATACATTGCGCCCAAGTGTGCCGGTGCCACGACCAAACGCCGTGCGACCACATATCGGGAAAGTGCGCTTGCCCCGCGGGCTATAGCGGTCCGACGTGCAGCCAGCTGTGCCCGGCGGGCAGGTTCGGCGTCGATTGCGAGGGTCGGTGCGAATGCGGCACCAACGCCGATTGCGACCCGATCACGGGAAATTGTCACTGTAAGGCGGGACATTCCGGCTTCAATTGCAAATCAGGTTAGCAACTATAGTCTTGTGCGCAACGATAGTTAATCGGTAACTATAGGTCATCGTCGACCATCATCTATAGTGCATCAATTAGCTAACTGTTGTGCGTCGACCTAATCACTTCCGGGCACTTTCAGGATGCGTACAGGGCAAGTTCGGCGTGGATTGCCGCGAGAAATGCACGTGCCAAAACGGCGGCGTGTGCTCGTCGGACACTGGCCGGTGCCTGTGTCCGCCCGGATTCATCGGCACTCGATGCGAATTGGCGTGTCCGGCGAATCGGTACGGCGTCAATTGCGCCGAAGAATGTAACTGTCAAAACGGCGGCACGTGCAATAAATTGACCGGCTCGTGCATGTGTCCGGCGGGATTCAAGGGCGATCGGTGCGAAACCGTATGCCACGACAACAAGTACGGACCCGGATGCGTCGAACGGTGCAAGTGCAAGCACGGCGGCCATTGCGATCCGGTGGACGGTTCGTGCAGGTGCACGTTGGGTTGGAGTGGTCCAACTTGCGAACAAGGTCTCGGAGAAGTTTAGGTTCGTTTTTGGGCGTAGCTAGCGCACGGATTTTGTTTTTTCAGAATGTACCAAAGGTCGTTTCGGTCCCAATTGCGCCCTCGAGTGTCGGTGCCAGAACAACGCGCTGTGCGACAGGATCACCGGTTGTTGCGAATGTCCAGACGGATATTACGGCGCCATGTGTGAATTCAG
>JAQGBA010000908.1:0-21674 GCA_034698125.1 Prionchulus punctatus
TGCCGCAGTACTCTTCCTGATGAACATTCATCAATAAACTTAATCCTTCTTTCGGAATGGTCACATAATAGTCTTCTTCTTTATACTGGTCCAAGTTTAAACCAAAAGCTGTCGTTAGGTATTCATCTAAAATGGATTCACAGCGATGTTAGCAAAGAGTGAATTAGGGGCCAAAAGAAAAAGATTTAAAAAGTTTTATTGTAACCTAATTACCGAGTAGTATTTGTTGAGTGATAAATTCATTGCCTGGATTGAACGTAAAACCAAGGAAATAATCAGTGAAATGATTTATGAAGCAGTCTCTGCAATTGATCTCCGAACCTTTCCAAAAGCATTTTTCAATGCTGAACTGAAAGTCGAATGACGAATTAGTTAGAAGGACGTATGGTGCAGCTGACAGTTTCATATCCTGTATCTGCATCTGAAGTTTCGATGAATTTTTAATACGGCAAGATTTAAAGTTCTAAAAATACATACTAGACATGAAAAGTGGTGTCTAGCAATTTATGAATTTGCAGTAAAGCCAACTTTGTCATTTACACAATACTTCGAACATTTTAAAAGTAAAATATACTTACTTCATAAACCAATTTTCCAACTTCCTTTTGGCTATTTGCCAAATAATGCCCCAAACCAATGAAACCATATTCCTCATTTCCGAGAATGCTCTTTCTACCAATGGGTATCGAAGAGAATGATATTGCCGGAAATGTTGCATTGTTCTGTTTTTCGTATGTTATTGAAACTTTTGTTTTGTACAACAAATAAATAGTCACATTATCAACCGTCTGGTAGGTACACAAACCGAGCATAATCAGAACAATTATCTTCCATACGTGTCTTGTAAATTTGTCTTTCAAAAATGCGTAATTTAAGCCATGGGTCGACGTTGTTGAAAAAAATTTCTTGATATTAATGCGAATACTTTCTCGTTTCTTATAACTGTTGTACATTTTAGAGCAACAACCTGCAACAATGAACTTTATTCTTCACTAAATCATTTCTCACTCGCTCAATAACTTACTTTTATTACTGCCATTGATCACATGGAAAATGGTCGTGCTAGTTGAATGAAGATTAATGGTAGGCATCATAATCTCCTTTCCAACGTTAAGCTGTAACAATCAGTGTGGATAACGCTATTTATATAAATTTAGATCGTTTAGAACCACAATGTGACAAAATGACGCATGCCTTTCTTGAACAAAACCAATTCTGTAAAAATAAGAACTACGCACTCCCCCTTTGCAGGCACATGTACCTCAATACATAGTCATGGTTGAAGCAAATAAATGAATATCAGGGACTTAAACCTGTGTCGTATTGATTGGTTGTGACTGATTGATTGTAGAATAGGCATATACTGTACCACTAGACCACCCAAAGACTAGATATTAAGTGATAATTAATGGTATAAGTAGTGATCTTGCTCTTGATATCGGAACTCGAATCTTGATCTTGATCTATGATTCCTGCTTTCTGATTTCTGATCAGTGATCGCTGCTCTCTGATCACTGAACCTATTGTTCAATCAATAATTACATCAAGCCAATCTACAAACCAACCAACTCTAGGTTTCACAGCATTGCAATACTACTGACTAGAACATATGTGACAGAGATAATTAAATTCATAAATGCTAATTACATTTCTAAAGCTTAGTCCATTCTGATTCCATTCTGATTCCATTCACGACCATTCACCAGATGTCGCAACCAGCCACGACGTCATTGACGCCCACTTACCTTCCAGAACCTTCCAGCACCTTCCAGCAACTTCTAGAACATTCTAGAAGGATGCCCACTGAATACACAGCTAACCTTCCGGAACATTCTAAAAGTCACACAGTAGACCAATGAATTATACGCGCCCCACACGCTTCTAGAACAAAGAAAGAATGTAAACATCGATGAATCATCAGAAGTTTCTAGAACATTTAGAAATAGTATATAAGCCAGTCACTTTTCAATACTCTCATTCCCATCATGATTTTGTAAGTAATGGATGTTCATTCTATTGTAATTATTCTACTATATTATTCCATTATTACTGTAATACCATTTGGATTTATCGCGTTGGATTTGTTATCACTTTGATTTACTTAGATTAATAAAATCTCACTCCCTCGTTACTGTGTTGATGTAGTCATCAAAACTTAAACGTACTGTTAAAATATAAAAATTAGATACCTGTGTTTGGTTTGGAAGGTATGTATGTTTCCACGAATTTGAACTTGACCATTCCTGTTTTTAAAATTTCCCCCTTGTCATCTTTTAATATGCAAACACGTAGTTAATCACGAATATGAATATAACTGTTATGAATGCTTGCTTAAAAGTAGCACTTAAACTTAAACTTGCTTCCAATTGGCATATAGCACAACTTAAACTATGTTTAATACAGGTGATTCCAATCTAGTTTGAAAATTAGTGCGCCCTAATTTATGCTAGAACAAGTAGTAAATTATGACGAAATTTTTGTATGATATGTCAGCTAATTCCCATTTTTAATTTCTATCATCAAAATATTTTTGTCTTTTTTATTGTTTTATTTGTGTTTCTTTTTGCCTTTAGCCTATGTTAAATGAACGAAAAGCTAAAAGACAGAGTTCTGGAACTGGCAGAATGACAAAAGCAGCACTGGACGGAGCAGTTCTATTAACAATAATTCTCCAATTAAGAATCAAGTTTTTGTCTAAAGCGCTGTTTCCCTTCATTACCATTTAGAAATTGCAAAATAGGGGCAACAAAAGCACAGTAGAAAGAGTGCTGTTTTGACGTACACTATGTGGTATCTCCACCAAAGGGGTAAATCTTATACTGTGAAATGTAAAATTATTTTCTATTTGTATACAAGAACAGTACGAAGCAAGGTGAGGCTACCTCGCCTCATCATGGTCAAAATCCACACACTCCGGTTAGAGGATGCAGTAACTGCTTAGGGCTGGTATCAAGGCAGTGAAACAAGCTCAGAGACAGTCTAATGGAAAAAACACACAAGGAAAGTTAACTATTGTCAGTATATTGTACCAGTAGGTGGGCACCATTCAGTCTGTATAGCCATTGTAATCTGACCATCGGCAAAATGCTCTCAAAATGCGCAAAAATTAAAAAAAAATGAAACTGCAAAATTTTTAACAATGTCATCGTTGATAATGTTTATTTTGCACATCAGACATGCAGATATACCAAACAGTCACAGAAATCATTAGCCATTCAAAATGTTGAATAAATTGTATATAAATTTTAAATATTTAATTTTTATATTAAGACAGCGTCTGGCCTGCAGACAGCATTTTTTATACTCATTCAAGTTCAAACCATATTAAAAAATTACTACCAAATTTGTTCGATTATCCTCTGCCCTCAGTGACCTAAGTAGTCTTTAACTGTTTTCCCAGAACTCAAGTTTATCTACCTCGTCATTTGGAGCATCAACATTTGACATAACAAAAACCCAACATTTTGATTAACTACTTATCATCTGTTTGATTACTATCATCAAAATGATGAACAAATAACAAATCGGACACTGTATCAGGATTCGAGCTATTTCTTAATTCCGTCATGGTTAGACCGGCGTAACGAAAAGCGGATTCGGATTCCGCACTGGAATTGCAAGATACTTTCTTGTAATTGCCAACAGTTTTGGATATGTACTCGAAGACATTCTCCACCAATCTAAGACGGCAGTGACGGATATTTTTCAAGGGTGCAGATAAATATTGAACAATTCATCACTCGAATTCGTATTATCCAGCATACAAAAATCGTCTAAAAATTCATCAGCCGCGATATGGGGACGTTTTGGATTTAAAATCGATTCGGGTTCTGTGCTAACATCGCTTTCAATTCCAGAAGCGCTTGCATCAGCTGCCATCATATCTCGTAAGCATTGTAAGCGCATAGTTTATCCAAATCTCCAACACATTTCATCTCCAACTTTTTGTACAAAGGATGCAAAATTGGCACGATTCGATGATCCTGACAAGTCAATAATTTTTTTTTAATAATTCAACCCATCGTTCTTCGCCTTCTATCGTTGATAATGACTTTAATAACGTTTGATATGCTGAGAGGACAAGTGGCGAAGTCGGATATTTTGATGAGGTTTCCATTTGTTTGATAGCCTTTCTAAATGGTTCGATGATTCGAAATAATCATTCCAAATTGGTTTTATCAATATTGTTCAAACGCTCTAAATCGTTCTTCTTTAATTCTCGATCACGTTCAGTCAAAATATCTTCAATTTCGTCCCACGATTGTAAAACCGATTCGATCATATCCACTTTAGAATGCCATCTCGTGTCTACACCTGGTACGACTTTCTTTGACAACTGCTAAAAATGTGTTTTATCACTTGAAATAAAATTATAAAATAAGACAAACAACTTACTGCTTTTAAACGACTTTGACGAATAAACGTGACCAAATTTTTGCAAGCTTCAAGTGCTTCAAGCGCTTGAAGAATTTCGGATACTTGACCAGTAGGCAATTTTGATTCTTTATCAGGCACGTTTTTCAAAGCAGTGTTCAATACATGCGCAGTGCAATTTAGTCGATGTTCGTTTTCTAACCCTTTTTTCAAATTCGAACCTTCGTCAGTAACAAAAATAATTTTTTGACGATCCGTCAAACCGAAACTGTCCAATTTTTAAAATGTAAAAGCATCTTGTTTTAAATAAGCATCTTATGAGACAAAAGTGTAAGGAAGTATTTGCAATACCTCGTACAAAAATGTAGGAATCGTTTCATACGTTTGATGTAAGTTCATGTCCCAAGGGAATACACCAATTAAAGTATCTTTCAGTTCCCAATTCTCATCGATAAAGTGACTGGTGATAGCCAAATAAGGATTTTTGCGATAATCATCCGTCCAAAAATCAAGCGTAACTGCTAATCCGCATTGCAAAAATACCTAAAATGATGACAACATCATACATGATTTTTTTATTTGTTAATGAAAAAAACTTCATACTAGTTGAAGTTGATTTTTTAATTTTTTGCGATCATCGGCTGCTATTGTGACAACGTGCGTTTTGACCATTTTTTCATCTGGTATCAAATTGTCGACGTGAAGTAAACCGTGCACACTGCCAATATCCAACGTTTCAGAAATTAGCTTTTGAAAACCTTTTCCATCAACTGACTGAAAAAAACAACATTTTTTTGTTACGCTCGTATCTAGATATAACCAAAAGTGACCAAATGACTGTGTATAACCAAATGACTTACTGTAAAAGGTCTCATATCCTTTGCACAAAAATAAGCGACTGCTTTGCCGAATTGTGTTTTAGCAGCTGAACTAACATTTGTAGTCGATTGCTTTGGAAAATAACCAGTGATTGGATGCGTATTACTGATCGCTGTTGATTGATTGCATTTATGTCTTGAAAGAGCTGACGTGCCAGTTTGCCCCCTGTATTTCATAAAATTTTTGCATCCTTTACATTTTGCAAATCCTGTAGTAGAAAAGGAATATACAGTCCTAGCAAAAATAACTGCATAATTGACAAATACCTTTATCATAGATGCATAATTGACAAATACAACATCATAGATGAGTCACACAAGGCGGAGTAATGTCATACAGCATAGCAATGTCTAGGCAATATTAATATTTTGAGTGACCACCATTAGCCTTCAGTATGGCTTTAATCCGGGACGGCATAGGCTCCACCAATGCTTTGCAATATTCAGGTGTTATCTGCTGAGTCCACACCAATTTCACTTTTTCATGCAAATCGTCATTTGATGTCGGGTTCAGCTTAGCAACCTTCTGCTTAAGGATTGTTCAGCAGTTTTCTATCACATTTAAATCTGGAGAGCAGCCGGGCCAGCCCTCCAACACTGCATACCCTTTTTGGTGAAGCCATTCCTTGACATACTTGGCTGCGTAAACTCGTGTTGTAATATCTCACAGTTTTGGCTAGCCATGAATACTGGCAGGTTTTTCGCAAGGATATCTTTGTATGTATTGGCCTTAATTGTTGAATTCGGAGGCATAATCCATAATCCGCCCCTGCCGGACGCTGCTATCATCTTTCCTTATTTATTTCAATTTCGAAGGAAGCCAAAGAAGGAAGGTGAGGAAGGGAGCCGAAGAAGGGAGCCGAACATGGAGTCGAAGAGGGGAGCTGAAGAGGGGAGCCGAAGGGAGCCAAAGAAGGAAGCAAAGCCGAAGCTGAAGCCGAAGTAGAAGCCTATAAGCCTAACCCTGAGGCTAAGCCTATGAGCCTAACCCTGACCTAAGCCTACACATAAACCTAATCCTAAGCCAGAACCGAAGCTAGAGCCGAAACCTAATCAAAGCCTAACCTTAAGCTGAAGTAATAGCCAAAAAATGAGTCTGTCTAAGGGCAAGCTAAGCCCAAGCTATGTGGTACCAATGTGTCCATTGGTCTATCTCTTTATTTAGATGTTTATTCATCATTTTCTTCATTACTGAATGCTAGTGTACTGCAACTCTAGTAGACCTTCAGTTAAGTTTTTTAACAGTTTGTTGAATTGAATCATTAACACAGATTCTAATAGAGAAGACTGTGTTTCATATTATGCAATGACATTGATCTTTTTTTCTGATTTGTGCTAATCAGTCCATAACACAGGTAAACTATTGACCGATGCATTGAATAAAAACACATACTTGTGTATACAGCAAAATTTACCATCGAACATCTTTCAGAAATGCCTCCCTCGAAAAGAGGGCACGAAAATAACTGTCATTAAAAAACGTGCAGCTTGTGACCAACGACTGTGAAAAATACAGTTTTAAAATCGAATCGAATGTCAATGTTCAGCTTTAATCATATTTGTCGTTTGCTCGTTTGGTTTCCAGGCAATTCATATGGTGGAGGTGGTGAAACTATATTTGCTTGGTTCATAGTTCCAGATTGAATATATTCTGATTGTAGAAATGTCGATTGAGTGAAATCCGGTGGTTTGAGCTGATGGTTAAATCCATGGGGGTATTGACCGTATCTCGGTGGACCAGAGGTGGGAACTGTGTAGACCGGCATATCGAATCTAGGTTGACCATATCCTGGTTGAATAAATCCTGGTGGGTTAAATCCTGGAGGATTATACAATGGTGGATTAACGTGATACGGCGGCATTGGATAACTAACGAAAACAAGAACTTGTTAAAGTGGAAATACAGTAGCTCGTTGAAATTTAAGGAAAAACAACTTTCTCAAACCTCTGAGGCAAATCCGATTGAGGATTATTGTACGGCTTCGCTATGGTCGGTTTAGTAAATCTTCCGTACATTTTGTATCGATAGCCAACTGTGCAAAGAGTGAATACCGAAAAAAGCATCATAATACCACCGATAACTGACATAAAGTAATTATTTCCATTGTCCTTAAAGTTAATTATTTTTGGCATGGAAGATATGAGACATACAGATTACCGTAACTGTTTGAAATAATTTATTTAATTTCGAGTGGGCCTGACCCCGTATTTTCTTTTCTATGGGGAGTGTGGTTGCGAACACGGTATTATGCGAATAATAAGCAATAAGAATATTTGATTAGGATGAAGAATATAATGAAGAATATAGGATTAAGAACAGAAACATGAAGGAAACTCAAAGAAAGATATGGGATGAAGAACGAATGAAGAAGGTTAAAGCATACAACACGACAGAGATAAGATGAAACATAAAATGAAGGATGTAGGATTAAGGTACAGCATGGAGGATACATGCAGAAGGATGTGAGGGGAGGGATATAATACTAATGACATAGTATATAAGGTGATCGATACAGGAAGTAAAATATAAAATGATAAAATGATACAGGATAAAGTATATTTGATGATGAATAGGATGGAGAATAAACGATATTGGGTGAAAGATATGATTATGATATATGATAAAACTGAAGGAATTAGGAAGAAGGATATAGGAAGGAAGCTCTCGAATGCATTTTCTAGCATGAAGGATATACGCAGGACGACGAATGAAGAATATCGGATGAAGGACATCAGATGAAATGGGTTGAAGGATAATTGATATTAAAAAACTTGAGATTTAATTGAATGGAGACAATTGGATGGGGAATACTTAAATTCTTATAAAATTCTTACCAACAGCGGATTTTTTGCATGGTTGAGAATGCCTCGAATTACTAGTGTGAGCCCAGAAAAGAATACCACAACCATTGCAGGAAATAAACGCCTAAAAAAACAACAAAATTCATATAATAATAGCGTATTCTTTATTATTTCTTACAATAGACGCCGGTCGAACATCCTTCAGTTATCTTTAACTATCCACACTCTTTCAATACTTTTCTGATAAATGTAGAATACTTGTTTTCGAACTCAAGTTTCTATAACAACCCTTGATATAAAGTCGAATGAAAAATGGTTACTAGGCAGATGAGGATAAGATGAGAATCTAGCAAGCATCAATACGTTTGTATTATTGCGAAGTATGAAACACAATTGTGAGCAACAAAAGTCCTCAAAAGGGCAAAAAAGTATAAAGTCGAGCCAAAACATTTATCAGAGTATTTTTTATAGTGTTCTGAGACGCAAATAATTTCCATAAGATCAGTAACCCCCAGGGCTATTTTATTTCGAACGGTTCAGACCTATAGTTTGGGGGGGGGGGGGGGAAGTTGTATTGAATAAATGCAACACTGGGGGGATTTGTGAGGGGGTTATTGGATACGACCAGGGGGTTATTTTCTAAGGGGCTTGTTCGTATGGGGAGGGGTTTATTCTTGTGGCGGCTATTTTCGAGAAAAGTTGAAAAATTCACAAATGTCGAACATGTTTCTTCTTTAGCCCGGTATTAATATGTTACCTGTGTAAGAGGGGGGGGGGGAGACATTCTATCATCTGACCACTTTCAATTTGATTCATGCATTCCATTTTGTATTAATTGCTTCGACGTTTGCCGAACAGTAAAGTTAATGTTTTTATACATATTGAATTAATATGTAAAATGAATATAAAAGACGAAGCAATAAAAGCTGGGAATCAGTTGGGTTTGTTCAAGGGATGGATAGACGAATATTATTGTAATCAAAATGAATGGTTCAAAAATTTGTTTATTTATTTTGTAATTCTCTTCTATTTTAGAGCTAGCCTCAGTGGCATTTCTTTATTAATAATCGGAGTGGCAATGCTCGCGACAGGATGTGCCAATATGGCTGGTAGCTCTAGACTTTGTAAGCAGCCAGTGCAATTATTAGCTTGCAAACGTAAACATAAAAAGAACAAATATTTTTGTTTTTAAGATAGAGTCGGTTTCATTTATTTGGAAATCTGTGGTGGAGTTATTATGGGATTTGCAATGTTCATTCTCTGTTTTGTCGTATATGAATTCAAAAGATTGAGAAATCTTAATAAGCCAAAACCTATTGTTGAACCACCAGAAAGTCGACCTGAATCTGCATGCAGTCTTATTCAGACGAAAAAGTTTGTGAATGGCAAAATTCATTGGATATTTAATATACCGTACTACCTCGATTAGAGGCACCCTGCCTCTATCATTTTAAACCGTTCAATGAGGGTACATCTAATCGAGAGGGTGCCTTTGATCGAGGGGTGCCTTTATATTTTCAACTTACTTTTTTCAAAAACAATGCTACTTTATTTAAAAACGATGCTACAAGGCAATAAAAATACACCGCCCAGGGGGGGGGGGGTGCCTCTATTCGAGGTAGTACGGGTAAATTTGTTTTTTAGTAATCCAAATGAACACAATGTCAGTTATTTGAGTCAAATAGAAGTCAGCGAACCGAGATATATTCCCGCCTACAATCAACCGGACAACAGTCTACCACCGTACAATCCTGATTTTCACGAATTCGCATTTCATCAGCCATCGATTTACCCAAGCGGCTACGATGAAAGCGTGAACCGGAAAGCGTTCAATCAGATTAAGTCCAAAGCGGATTTCGTCAATGTTTAACATAGCTGCGCTTACAAACTTTCTTTTTTGAATTGCTTTACTAAATAATGATTGTATTTTTTTTAAATGTAGATATTTTCTTGGGGGTCATTGTGATTTTTTTAATAAAATACAGACTTAGTTGAAATTGTAGATGGGGATGGACATAAACTTGGAGTCTCAGACAGAAAAATAGGCATAGATGGAGACGGAGTTGGAGACGGAGATCTAGAGTTGGAGAGACAGAGAAGTGTAGAGGCGGAGAGACGGAGGGGCGGAGAGGCGGAGAGGCGGAGATGGACACAATGTGGAGTAAACGCAGACATGGGCACATGCATATGCATGGTCACTAAACTGACACCGACATGGACATGGACAACGGACACGGACACAGACATGTACAAGGAGACGGAGATGCCAATGTTTAAAGTTTCTGCGCCAAGAAAGTTAGATTTTGAGCCTTCCTACAAAAAAAATTATCTTATTTATTGAAATATAATGTTGGAATTTTCTTATTTCTTATATGTGTTCAATAATTCTGTAATTAATGCAATATTAGATCGCAAATTGTTACTCTGGGGAAATCATGAAAACAATTTTCTTGTTTTTACCTTTTCCCTGCGATCAATTCCCAAACATGTTAGTGGCACCATGTTAGTTTTGTTGTTAGTTTGTTGTCTTAGTTGATTGATAGCATGTACTCGTTACTGTAATGTATCATGAAACTAGTTTTTTGAATGGAAATTTTTATTTGAATATTGCTGACAGGAATGGTTTTTCGAGCGAAAGTCTACGTTTCTCTAGTCCATCCATTAATTTCAGGTTTTTAACGGAATTTTGTTAATTCGTTCAATCAGAGCATCCGTTTGCCGTTATTCATTGACGTGTGCTTTCAGTTCACATGGTGCTTCGAAACGAGCAGAAAATGAAACCGATTTTGTACTTTGTGTTTTTCGCGTCATGTATTTCATTTGTAACAGCGTTTAATCCGACCGAGAAATTTGACCGAGAACTATTTTTGAACGATGTCCATCCGAATACCAGTTACAAATTGTATTGGAAAGTGGTCAATGATCTAATAACTTTCGAACTACATGTCGGTACGCTAGGTTGGATTGGCCTTGGGTTTAGTCCGAATGGAGGCATGCCCGGATCGCATATTATTATTACCGGTGTCCAGAACAAGGAGCCTTATTTATACGTAAGTCCAATAGGAATCTGAATGTGCAGGAATTATATTCTACTTTCACGCTGTAGGACAGATTTTCTTATGAAGAAGTCAAAAATGAATCTGAATTTGAATCAAATGAACCTGACTTTCAAACGGAAATGCTATGACAGTTTTTTTTATTGTTTAATGCATTGTCCGCATTTGTGACTTAGGTCGTTCTAATTTCAAGGTTATCAATCTTTATCCGATGATTTATTTGTTTTTAGAATTGCTTTGCAACCACTGAAGCAATGCCTACTTGCGACGAAAAGTCGAACTACAAAATATTGTTCGGTGCAGAAAATGACACACATACTGTTGTTAAATTCTCCCGGAAACTGTCCACATGCGACAATAAAGACTTTCAAATAACTGTAAGTCTACAACTATAGTGATGCTACTGCAGCTGACTATTGAAGGTTTCCTTCTTTTATAGAATGATACAGTTCGTTTGATATGGGCTTACAATCCGGAAGACGCCGAAAGCAATACGAATTTTAAAAAACACGTTGAATACGGTCACAAAAGTGTTATGTTCTTGGAGTTAGCTAAAGAAGCCAGGGGCAGTCTACCAGCAGATGTCACTAACTATGATTTGAACGTGACCAATGTATAAAGTCCATCTAGATCCAAAATAGTTTCTTTTTTTCCACACATGGCCTATTTAGGTATCTATACCGGCAAATGTCAACACGCTATATCTTTGCAAAATATTCAAAATGCCCAAGAAACCCAAGCATCATATAATCAAGGTATGAAACTGATTATGAATCTGAATAGAAAATCACGGTCCGTTGTCATTTGTTAAGTACGAAGTGCTCATTACACCTGGCAATGAGAAGATCCTCCACCATATCGTCGTTTTTCATTGCTTGTACGATATGGAAAAATATGTCGACAAACAAGAGCCGTGCTTCAGCGAAGATCATACAGGAGCCAGCGAGATGTACAAGTGCACAAGCAGATATTTAGCAGGTTGGGGTATCGGTGCAGGAGTGAGTAACGAGTAAATTGGTTTATTTGGGTTATCATATCCATAAATTATTCCAGGCAGTAGTATATCCCGATAACTTAGGCTATCCAATATTTGAAGAAGGTCGATCGCCATATATTATGGTTGAATTTCATTATGACAATTCGAAACTAATTCAAGGTAGTCAATTCAATGCAGACAAGTGCCTGTCTAGCTAGTTATTAATCTTATCTTATCTTATCTTATCTTTTTGTCCGTAGGCCTCGTCGATAACTCAGGAATACGATTTTACTTGACGCAAACCTTGAGACCGCAAGAAATTGGTTCCATTCTCACTGGAACTGGATTTGACAACAACTCGATTATATTGCCACCTGGCCAAAAACAAATCACACTTTCGCATGAGTGTGACTCAAAGTGCACGCAGGTACATTGCACAGTTTTCTTCCAAATTTCACCAGAGACGGAATGATCTTGTTTTTAGTGGTTGCCTGAATCTGGTATAAATATCTTGGGTGCATTTTTACATGAACATATGCAAGGTATGCATGTAACTTATTCAGTAAATCGAAGCATTGTTTAAGGACAATCACACTTATTAAGGAAAAGCGTTGCGCCTTCGACATTTTCGAAATGGCGTCGAACTACCGCCGATTGCCGAAGACAACTACTACGACTTTAACTTCCAGGAACAAAGATACTTGCAAAAACCACGACTTGTTCTTCCAGTAAGTCTGGATCACAATTTTTTGCGATACATTTTGAGAGATATTGTTCATGTGTTTTGTTTTCAGAATGACACTTTGCGTGTTGAATGTGAATGGCAAACTGAAAGCAGGAAAAACGTGACCTTTGTAAGTATTTTTGCTTTTCCTGGACACAGGTAAAGATATAATGAGAATATAATGATATAATAAAAGATATAATAAGAGTATAATGACATGGGTACAGAAGTGCGAAAGCAACAGAGACATAAGTGGCGATGGTGATGTAAACTAAGAGAAGACAGAGAATGAGAAGATTGTGATGGAAGTCTAGGTGGCGCTAGAAACGAAGACGAGATTGGTGGAGATGGAGAGGGTGATGAACATGGAGGACTCGGGATCAGAGATAGATGGAGCCGCGGTCAGAGACAGATGGAGCCGGAGACAGAGACCGAGACTGAGACGGAGATTAAGATAACAGAGATGATGCGAGATGATCAGACGATGATGAATATCGAGAGATGGTGGAGGCGAAGGCGAAAGCCGATGGTAGATTCTATCGCTAAGAATCTGAGATGAGACAGAGGATGAGAATGTTTTAGATATAGTCATCGAATAACTAGCAAATGATAATGTATCCTAAATTTACTTTAACCCGTTTAGGGTGGATACTCTTCATCCGACGAAATGTGTTTCATATTCATCGACTATTACCCGCGGACCGAAAACTTGTTGAGTTGTTTAGGAGGTCCAACGCAGGAAACATTCGCGGAGGGTCTCGGTGCAAAAATTGTTTCAAAGTAAGCTTTCTTTAGTCAGCTTGCGCAATGATTTGGAATTTTGATGAAGTTCACTAACTTACAGTTCTAACGGCCGTACTCCTGTAGTATTACAAGGCTTGGATGGTCAAAATATTTCCTTGCCTGATTTTGCAAAATCAATTGATTGGGCGGACGACATAGCCAACAGCGATAGATTGAAACCAAGAACAGCGCGTATGGAAAAATTGCAGCAAAAACTAAATTCTGGACAGTATATGGAATATTGCGCTAAAAGGCTCGACCCAAATGATACAAAAGTCTGTTACTGCGTTTATACCATGACAGCTTGCGATCCATCAGAAATTTATTTTAGTCTGCTGCTTTCGGTGATTTCATGGGGAACGTAGCGGGACAAACGAAATTTCGAAACGATGGTGTAAAACTAATGGAAAAACTTGAAGAACATTTGTACCCCTCTCATAAATTGGACGAATTGAAGACTCCGTTCGTGGTCCCGGATTTGTGCCAAAACAATGCCTCGGTGACTGATTTGACCAACGGCTCTTTTGCTCACAGTGTGACCAATGAATATCCGCTCGTTGGAAATGCTACTGGTCTCCCATCAATCAATTCTACCATTCAACCGCAGACCGTGAAAATATCAACCACAGTATCCGCAGGTCCCGCTGGGTCCTCTAACATGATGAAACCTTGCCCCATCTCCACTTCTCTAACATGCTTTGCCCTCTACGCTGTTATCAAGTTGCTTTTTTAGTCGGATGTTTTAATAAAATTGCACTTTCGCATTACATAAAGTTAAATAAAAACTTACATAATCGTCATATACAGGACGATGACAACAGTCTCTGTTGACATTGCGACATTCGAGACTCGCCAAATTGGCGTGTAAAATCGAAATTATGTACCAAAGGTGCGCTTTTTAGTAATCGAAAGATAGCCGAGACATTTAACTATCACGTTTCACGTGTTGAAAACGCGTCAACTGCGTCAACGTTTCTGACTGGCTACTGATAGATTCTACAACAATTCATTGAGATAATGACGATTTTAACATTCTCTTTCGAAAATAAACGTCATATGCCACGACAAGCAACAGCCTAAATTTTATTATCCGGTCAACATTAGTCACGTTTCTCCTGTGCATCATCACCGCCAACCATTTTGGCATAAAGCACAAAAGTTCGCATTGACTGTGCCAGTTGTATCGATGTTTGTGTTGTTCCATGTTTTTATTGGCGGCGCGACGCCGCATTGCCCACTTGAGATAGTCTCTCAACCTTTACAAGGAATTTTCATGTAGGTTTAATTCGAGTTTCAAGTACGAGCGCCGCGGATTCCGACAAGCTTCAAAGAACGTGTTCCGACGAAGTGGGAGTATTTATTACACAGACAAACAAAATCTTTTAGCATATAAACAAGTTCATAAAGTTCAAAGCATTGAACGAACAGTTCACTATGAAACATTCCTGGCTGTTGTTGCAAATTATACTCGCTATGGTCCTAGTCGAATTAATAACGCGAGCTGAATGCAAACCAACTGGAAAAGATCTCATAGAAATTGTCAAAGATTTAAATGAAGTTGTGGTGCGAAATAAAAGTAAGAATATGGCTCGTTTACTTTATAAAATTTTTTTTCAACTGTGGGCTGTAGATGTTTAGTCCAGTGGTTAGTTCGCTTGCTTCACACGTCAGGTCCCACGTTCCAATCCCAAATGTGACTTCGTTGGTCGTAAGATAGTGATAAACAAGCAACTGGTTATGATTAAACTTTGTATTTAGGAACACAATCAGTCATCTTTCAAAATGATAAGCGCGATGATGCACCTGACTATGATGAAATAATTATCATTCCACCACCTCGGATTGGATGAGCGGATTGATTGAAAATGTTAAATGTATTTTGTCCTGTTTGTACAGTATATAATCAATTTATTGCTTGTTTTCGTGAAATGAATGTTACACATTGTGCAATAATGATAAACAACATAAATAATATTCAAAAACAGGCTGTACCCAACATTCAGTATCAATTGATTCGAAAAAGAATTATATTTTTAATGAATTACAAATCAAATACAGATTGCGGTTTCAAAATGAACCAATTAAGAAAGTAAAACACAAAATACAGATAAATTTTACAAAAAAAATAACTTGTGAAAACTTGCAAAAAAGTTAAATATTGTATATAACGCGAAAAGAAGACAGATACTGATTCAAATTTTGAGTTCGTTACTGAGACATTGAAAAGAATTTTACAATTACAATTTTGTATCATCAAATTTTCTTGACCAACTTATTTGATTATCGTTTCCTTTCAAAATTCTCTGACGAAGTTTCATCGTATACTTTTGCCTCTTGGACAACGACGAAGTGCTCAACTTCTTTGAAATTTCGTTGCTTGGAACTGCTTGGAAACTACTGGGCCAGTGGAAAACTCTACGAAAAACTTGAATCACAATGCGCTGGAACGCCGAACGAAATCGCCGCGAAAAGATCAGATACAAATACGGGTTCGATGTAGCGCTGAAGAAATGCAAAAATGCCGCGGCGACGAATAGAGCGTAGAGGAAATCGAGCATGGGGACGTCGCAATTCCACTCTTCTTTGTAGTTCAGTGTGAGAATTCTTTGAACGTGCAATGGAAGATGGCTGATAAAGAATATGACGACGACTGCAACTTAAAACAAAGAAAGAACTTTGGATTCTATTGCACAAATGTTAAACTGCAGAACGTTTATAGTTCCGCTATATATATAAAAAAAAAATTGGTTGGTTTGGTCCTATGGACTCCCACAGCCTGTATCTAGGTAGCTGGTATTTTACACTATTCCTCTGATAACTTGCAGCTGCAGAGTTTTAGTTGCAGAATTGAAGTTGCAGAGTTGTAGTTGCAGAGTTGCAATTATAATGCAGTTTTATAGTGCTGCAGTTGCATTTGCAGTGTTGCAGTGTTGCAGAATTGCATTGCATAATTGCAGTTGCAGGTGTAGTTGCCAAGTTACAGTTGCAGTTGCAAAGATATAAAGTTTCATTTGCTAAATTGCTGATTTGCAGACTTGCAGTTAGAATTGCAGAGTTCTACATTGTTAAGATGCAAATTTAACGCATTAATACTTACATATAATTCGTATCAAACTTTTCCTCTCAGATGCTTGCGTTCCACCCAAACAATTCGAACACTCAGGTATTTCGTGGAAGGTTTTCAAGCTCGTGTGCAACTCCCACATAATGAAACCGTAACCGCAAGCGATGCACGTCATCGGCATGAAGAAAAAAAGGATCGAAAGGATTTCACTCAAATTTTTAAATTTGTCTTTCTGTCTGATATCGCATTGTCCGTATTGAGTATCCGATTGATTGCACTCGATGATAAATACTCGGTTAGGCGATGAAACTGAATCGCAGCGAGGGAGATCATTCATAACATTGTCGCACGGTAACGGCATTACAGAATACTGCGCAGCGTGCGGCAACGCGCCGCAAATGGCTATCATCCATATGCCGGCGATTAAGGAGAAGACCCTTTTGTAGTTGACCGGAGTTGGTAACTCGAACGGTCGAAGACAAATAGCGAACCAGCGTTCTGCAGTTATGGCCGTGATCGTCATTACGGATACGTCAGTAACCGTTTCGATTATGAAAGCTTTGAAAAAGCAAAACTGATCACCGCCCAACGGTTGCAACGGACGCCAAAAGACAAATAAGTCGAAAATAACACCGAGCGATAACAGTATCAGATCGCTGATGGCTAAATTGCACAGCATGATGTTCGGCTTCGATCTAAATTTACGATTTGTGTAGATGATTACCAATGTTGCCACATTGCCAACTGTCCCGGCAACAAGCAAAATAATATGTATAGTCGTTATTAGCACTGATAAGGGCAACGGGTGATAGGCTACATATGGCAACCAGCAATAATCAGTTTCGTTGGTGAAATTTGATGCAACAGTTGAATTCGCGTTGGTCGCGGTTGCAGCAGCTTCGCAATGCCCGTTCATTTTGATAACATATCAGTTCATGTAGCCAGCTCTCTCGCCTGGGTAATATTTAGCATTCCGAGCCACTGGTTATGACTGCTGACAAGTCGAAATGAAAATCTTCGTACCAGACTTGTTTTATTGTCTAATTTGATTCCGAATGAATCACATACAATGAATAGATTTTGTTTTCATTGGCAGACGACTTTGAAATTAATTTAACATAATTAAAATTGAATTGGCTAGTTTAAAAAGTGTAAAACAAAATTAAATTCCTCACGTCCATTTGTTTGCCAAGACCGCTTGATTAAAAGCTGTAATTGCTTTGTTTTTTTCAATACGCGCAGAATCGAGAAAATTTCCACCCATCGAAAGATTAAAATGGTTTCAAACAAAGAACGCAAGCTAAGGCATAGATTATTTGGATAGAAAAATGAGATACACAAGCAAATTTGAACAATACTCCCTAGGCATAATCATGGGACTGCCTATTAGTCAGAATAATCGCATCCTCAAGCCGGAATTTATCAAACGATGAATTATATTCATCTGTCTGTGATTGATGTTGTCGTTTCAACATCCATTTGGAGGGGACTGCATCGCAAGCTTCTCATGTGAACCAGCTGTGTATGCTGTGGCAGCAGCAGCGGAATGGTGTGCTCTGATCGACTAATTAACTTTACCACCAAGTCTATTCATAATATTTGATTTACTATCAAACTTCTATTGCAAATATAAATAACGTATGTAATATGGTGATTCATTTACCGTATTCCCCCTCCCCCCTCCGCCCTGTCAAATAAACGACGAATAAACCAATTCGAAATAAAATAACGCAGGAATTGTTAGTGAGCGTTTACGATAAGTAGGCAACAACTTTGGTTATAACAAGTCGGGTGATATTCTTCGAGAAATTTGTCCGCTGGCGCAGCTGTGAGAATCTCACATTTTTCAGACAAGGTCACTGAAGAAACTGTGATAAAACTCTCACTTTTCCGACAGGCACTGAACAAACTGTGCTAATTCTCACACTTTTCCGACAAGCCACTAACAAATTGTGTGAATTCTCCCATTTATTAGACCAGGCCACTGAACAAATTGTGCTAATTCTCACACTTTTCAGGCTTTGAAACTGAACAAACTGTGAGAATTCTCACACTTTTCCGACAAGTCACTGAACAAATTGTGGGAATTCTCACATTTTTCAGACCAGGCCACTGATCAAACTGTGATAATTCTCACAGTTTCCAGACTTTGCAAATGAAGAAACTGTGATATGTGAGAAGTGGTTTATATTCCCGCGCTAGGTTTAGTGATTGCAGTAGGTGGTGCGTCTAATAGGACGCGCGTTTTGAGATTTAGCTCGTTCGGCGAAATAGAGAACGAACTGGGCTTCTACGAGGGTCACTCCATAAGATTTAGACCTAGCCTCAACCATCATACCTGAGCAAAAAATTTATTCATAACTTTTCAAAATAACATCCATTAGCATCAATACAACTTTGCATCCTATGAAACCATTTTCAAAATAATCCTGGAACGCCTTCTTTGGCATGCCCTCTAAAATGACTTTCATCGCTTCGACGGCCACCGATTCATTCCCATACGAGTACCGTTTTCCACGAAGTTGCTTTTTTATTTCCGGAAATAGGAAAAGTTGCAGGGGGCAAGGTTCCGACTGTACGGCGGGTGAGGTAATAATTGAACTTCGCTTTTGGCCAAAAAATCCAAAGTCCTCGCAGATGTGTGCGGACGGGCGTTATCATGGTGGAGAAAAATTCGTTGCAAGCCTGCGTTCGGCCTCGCCTCATGAAGTCTTCTGAAGACTTGTGGCAGGCACATCGCAATACCATTCGCTATTCACCATAGGACGTTCCACGAGTGGCACTGCCGCAACAAGATCGCTTTGGCGAAAAAAACAGCGACCATCCGCTTGGTGGTGCTTCAAGCACGGGTGACTTTGGCTGGGGGCGCCTCGTCTTCAAAGATCCATATGGTCGATTACTGTTTCGTTTCGGGATCGTATGACTATATCCACGTTTCGTCACCTGTGACGATGTACGAAATCGATTTTGAACGACCGCCATCGTAATTTTGTAACATAAATCGGCACCAATCCATGCGAGCCTGTTTTTGCTCATCCGACAGCAAATGTGGGATCCAACGACTCGCGATTTTCCTTACACTCAAATGATCGTGTAAAATTGAATTAATGCTTGAGGCACCAATTCCCAACGTCTCCTGAATCTCCTCATATGTCAGGTTTCGATTTTCGATGATTAAATCGCGAACGTGGCGCACATTTTCTTCGGTAGTCACTTCGGCTGGATTTCCACTTCGGGGGTCATCTTCCAACGATTGCCGAGAATGCTTGAATTCTTGAAACCAGTATTTTACTGTAGAAATAGACGGCGTGTCATTGCCAAATGTTGTGATTAAATTTTCATGACTATCCAAAAATTTTAAGCCGCGTTTGAAATCGTGAAAGATCGTCGCCCGATAATGATTTTGTGAGATTTTCATCTTCAAATTGTATTTTTGAAAAAATGATCGAATTGAATCTCACTTCAAATTGTATTTTTCGAATTAGTTGAAAGCTGCGGTCCTGCAATTTTGCAGACAGTCATGTATGATGTTGGAGTATATCTCTGCAAAAGTTCAGCCTCTGCCTCTATCCCTGAGGCGGTAGGTCTAAAACTTATGGAGCTACCCTCATGGTTCGGTGATAGTCGTGGTGAGCGGTTGCTCAATATTTGTCATCGCTCATAAAGCGTATTTGTATTTTAATAAATTTGCATTTAATTGTTTCTCCGAAACACGTATCTACGACTTTATTACACAATTCATATTTCCGATTAGTACAACATCCGAACTCGTAACCAACACAATGTGAGAAATATCATCGGCCCTTACGGTCCAGATCTCCAAATACAGCCGAGGTCTGTTGAACGAAGGAAGATTAGGAACCAGGACCCAAATCCAACATCATCTATTCCTACATTTGGTGCCGACAGTCAGTGAATCAACCGCCGTTATCACATCTACAATCAGCTAGAGTTTTAAATCCTCACGTCCTAACCGATCGACAAGATTATCGCCAAAACGTTGCAATGTTGGTTTCGAATATTTTTGGTTAGGCCGACCGAAATTCGTCGATGCAAGCGTTAGCTGACTTAAAAACTTTCTTTCTACAAGAGTTTTCACGTTTTGTGCTTGAAATTCGCTATTGCCACAGATTTGTTGTAGCGATTACATTTGTGTTTTCGTTTTTGGTTGATATCTGATAAAACAGGTTTCATAAATCGCCGACAAAGAAGTGTATCAACACGTTGTTCTAAGTTAATCTAACTCAGGGGTGGCCAACCAGTAGCTCGCGAGCCACATGTGGCTCGCAAAGCAGTTTGATGTGGCTCGCAAGAACTACATGCTGCAGCTGAATATGTATTATTTTACCTAATAAATTTAGCTAAATACCTGGAGGTTATAGATCACTCAGTAAAATCTATTGTTGTGGCTCCTGTTGTAGTATGAAATTTAAAAGTGGCTCATGCCTAAGTAAAGGTTGGACACCCCTGATCTAACTAGTCTCCTTGTCATCGATACGCCATTCCGATGATATCACTAATTTTATGATTGTTATTGTACGATTTATTATTGATGATATTTATTGCATGTACATTGTTATTATGGCACCACTTTTATCAAATTTTTTCCCTGCTTCGATGAGTGCGGCCTTCAGCCGTTTCCACTCCACACGTTACTGTATGGTCCTCAAATTTTGCTTTGGTTATCGTTTCGGCTCGGTTCGGACGACAACCTTCATCAAGCGTTTCTTCGAAGTAAAAGCGACTTCGTCCGCAGTAAACGGCCGAAGATATTTGTTTTGTTGAATCCGACGAAGAATCGCGAATTTTTATATTCAAGTGATTCATGCTCATTAAGATTGGCATGGATATTAATATACACATGAAAACTTTGTATATTATGCATTCATTTTTCGGTGGATATATCCGTATGCATGTTACAAGTATTGCCAGTATTGCCTGGGAAAAGTCAGCATTGACCAACACACTGGGCAAAGTCAGCAGAAGAGGTCAATGGCGGACTTTGACCAGTTTGACG
>JAQGBA010000909.1:0-21653 GCA_034698125.1 Prionchulus punctatus
TCGGAGGAAGTGTTCATGTAGTGTTTTCTCCTTCCAGCCATTATACCTTTCTTGATGTTTAACTTTCTTGTACTCAGTGGCTGTGGCTTCCATGGCCATTTTTCGTTTATGTTCTCCACTCTGTTGAACAGCTTCTATAAGTTTATCTTTCTTTCACTCAATGTAGTCTCGAAGGGTCAGTTTCTCTTGTTCCACCATGTCTTTGATGTTGGTTAGACCTCTTCCACCCTCATCTCTGGGGATGTACAGGCGGTCTACATCAGATCTTGGGCGGTGGGCTCCATTCAAGGTGAGTAGCTTTCTGGTCTTGCGATCCAGGTTTTGCTGCTCAATTTTTGTCCATCCACTTTTACATATTAAAATAAAAACAATAATTTGCAAATTTGTTCATTTTTTTTAATGTTTTTTGTATTTGCTATAACTTTTTATCTGTTCCGTTTTCGTTTGGTTGTTTTGCATTATGGTGATTTTTGTGCAATTTTTGAACAATATTCAGTCAAAAAACTGATGGTTTTTTATTTTATTGGATTTATTTTTCCCAAATTAAAATTAAATATTGTCAGAATATTCAACCCTTCCAACAAAGCCAATGTCAGATTCAAGCTGTTCATTTTGCCTCTTAGCATAATTAAGTTTTTAGATGGAGGAACTGCGAAGTGACTTAGAAAAGGAATAGAGTAAAAAATACAAATTTAGTGCGAAGGCTAACAATTTAGTTGACTGTTCAATTCATTATAAATTTTGGAAGTTGTCCACAGCAAAAGAACAAAATGTTTGGATTCACGGATGTAGTCGCTCGCAGATGTATGTAGTGGTTGTTTGTAGATGGTAAAGCCAACGTCAAAAATATGAAAATCCAAATTTTGCTTGATAAGTACAAATAGAAAAATGTTAAGCTCTTTTTTTCCAATATCAGTTAAAATCATAGCTAACATTTTGGAATCTGAACATTTTTTTCTCATTCCCTTGTTTCATATCTGGAATGTTCTGCATGTGCAGAGTGAAATTCTTTTTTTGACCGTTACCTCATTCAAAATGATCCTTTTCAATAAGGGGTGATAACTAAAATTCTGGAATTTTTTCAAGCATCCGTATCTCTACAACCAGATAAAATTTTTCGATGCAGCAAAAAGCATTTTATAGTACAATATCAGCACAGTCTACATACAATAAGGCTATTTCATAACTTGCCGGTAAGGCGTACATGGTCCAGCTTACTGGGCACACTACTGACCATACTGTGTATCACAGTCATATCCACTTTCTTCAAACAGTATCAGATCCGCTACTTCAGTTTCTCGTCGGGATCATCCCCATCTGCTTCCCAACCATCAGCATAGACATAGCCCTTCAAAATTGACCAAAAATTTTCAATCGGGCGCAGCTCAGGGACGCAAGGCGGATTGTCTGTATTCTCAACGAAAACCACATTTTTGCTGCGCAGATGATTGATAACCGATTTCGCATAATGACAAGATGCTAAGTCCGGCCAAAAGACGTAGTTATTATCAGAATGATGCTCTTTCAGAAAAGGGATCAGCCGCTTCTTGATACATTCATTCAAGTAGATTTTCTGGTCAACACCAAGACCCTCACTGTGAAATACGGCTTGGAGATCCCATGGCTCGATATGGCGATCCACACCAGCACTTTCTTCTCAAATTTTTTTTTCGTTTTGTATTTCACATTCTCTGGTGTTGAGTCGACATCAGCAGTCAAAAATCCGGCATTGGCATTTTATCCGAATTTTTGTAGGTGAAAACGGTTCATCATTGATGATGAATTCTTTGCCACGAAAATTCTTCAACATCCGGCTGCAGCATGGATGCAGCCTCGCCTTCTGGTCTTCAGATCGGTCTGGTATGAGCATTCGCTTTTGGTATTTGAGAGAAGTATTTCTCTTGATAGTTTGCACAATGTGTGGCTGAGTGCATTTGAATTTACTGGCCAATTGCCTTGTCGAAGTTCTGGTCTGATCGTTGATCAGTGACATCAGTCGTGTGACATTTTCCTTTGTCATGATCTGCGGCTTTCGTCCGGAACCTGACTTTCTTTTACAGGGGATACCTTTTCCCATCGTTTAACAATATCATAGATGGTCGTTTTCGGATGATTTTCGCTTAAAATGTGATTAAAAAGATAATAATAAATAATAATAATAATAATAATAATAATAATAATAATAATAATAATAAAAAGATAATAATAATATTAAAAGTGTGATTAAAAAGATAATCGATTTTCTACTGTCACTCCAATGCAATTCGCAGTACTGATACACTCGTTGTACTAAAGTGGTCGGCTTCATAATTAAATAATTAAGGAACCATCAAACCTAGCTAATTGAAACTTTGCAACCTTATAGGGGACATGTTCGTTCATCTTTGGATATGACGGGCATTGCACAATGCGTGCGCAGTGTAAAGTAGTGTGCTTGCAAAGTCATTCCGGAATTTTAGTTACCACCCCTTAGTTTACCTGCCTGTTCGAGACGCAAAATTGTTTTACTCGTTGTATCATAGACAAACGCATCATATTAAAATGCAGTATGCAGTAAACGCGCTACCTTTACAGACTACCTTTTCTTGCGAACCCAACTGGAACTTTTGAATTCTCAAATCAGCCATGTGAACGGTTACTTCGTCCTAGTTGCCGCAGACTTCGCCGCTGGACCATATGGTCGTAGACGTGTATCAACTTCCGTCGCAGGTATTCTTCGCTTCGACCCAAATATTGTACATAGCTGAATTGTGAACGCACCGTTTCAGCGAGCAAGCTTGACTGCAAGATCAGAATACGAGTTAATTAAAGAATGTGTAATTTGTTTTCAAATGATAAATTGTTGCCAATTATAGAAAACATACTTACTAGCTATTACCAACCGTAAAAACTAGGAAAAGCAAAAAAATATATTGCAAGCGAAGCTGCATATCTCAACTGAAAGTTTATTGAGAGAAAAAAATATGTGAAGCTATTCAAAGATGTTCACCATGACTGAATAAATTCAAATGTAACATTTCATAAAAAACATTTCATAAAATTTTCGATACACTGCAAAAAGACCCATTGGCGAAAAATATTCAATAAGGACACAGCGCAAAACATTTTATTTCCTTTAAAGTTACCAGCGAGGATTTGCTAAGATTAGTTTTTCCACCAAAAGTTTAGCAAGCAGGCCGAATTATTAGTTTCCTCGTCGATAAAACTATTGAAACAACAGTCTAAATAAGCTACGAGTACAAAAGCGCATTGCTTTTGCAGCGGGAACCCACTTCTAACGAAATTAGCATACAAAGCGCGTGATGAATTGCAGTAAACGTACTAAATTCAAATGGAAATTAGCGCCAAATAAGAATTTGGTCAAAATACAACACATTTTTTAATGAAAAATTGTTTTTTTCGTAGTTCGTGAATTATTCTGTTGGTGCACATATTGACAAAAGAAACTACATTTCAACTTCAAACCGCGACCCGAAATCTCGATGATCCGATTAATTTTCGAACAAAAAACAAATTTTCTCGACCCGATTATTTTCATACAGGGGTAACAACTGAAAATATAACACGGTGTTGTACATGACAATAATTAGTATCGAAATTTATTGTAACTATTTGCGACCATGAAACACGCCTGGAAGTACATTATTTTTGCGCTAGCTGTATTCTGTCTTCGCCTCAATTCCAATTCGGTCTTATGCGAAGATGTGAATGGAATCAATGAAGAGGGCTGCATCGGAAAATGCGATTTTTTAGCTCGAGCCGGATTATGCTACGATTGTTGCACCGGAAACGGATATTCAGGTGGTCGATGCTCCTGGAATAAGCAATGTTGGTGTCAGCAGTGAAAATCCTGCTTCGAATTTGCCGCTAACCAGAACGTCATTTTATTCGTTGTAGTGTTTGTAAAAATAGTTCAGCTAACTTTTGTTCTTACGATTTTGGCTCGTTATCTTTTGTGATATGATAAGAAAATTTTTTGGCGTTTATAACGATGCAAACGAGAGATTAGCGAGTAACTTTTTATTGAAGAAATAGTGATGTTCATTCGTAAAACTTACTCGCTAACAAGCTATCAAATATCATTTTGCCATGTTTCTATTAGTTGTCCTTACACTTCTAC
Organism: Prionchulus punctatus; assembly: GCA_034698125.1. NCBI lineage: Eukaryota > Metazoa > Nematoda > Enoplea > Mononchida > Mononchidae > Prionchulus > Prionchulus punctatus. The sequence goes on from JAQGBA010000909.1 coordinate 4,121, forward strand.
ATTGTCGCATGCTGTTTGCGGATGAGTGTACCGTCAATGATCAATGCGAATGCGAATGCATTCAAGATAATGGAAAAATTAAACTACTGACTGTAACTTGTAATGATTGCGAGGTTTTTCCAACTTTCGCGAGATTCAACTCCGGCTTGCATATAAGGATAAAGATTAACGGCAGTTTTCCATCTGTTCCAGCCAACTGCATCGACCAATTGGTATCCAAAGGCAGCGTGGTAGATTTGCAACTGGCTAACAGCGGCAAATGTCCTAATCAAACATTGTCTGTAGATCCGCGAGCTTTCAATACTGAGTATCCGACGGATTACATGGCCATAGAATTCTACAATTACAAATTTGCAACAATTCCAATTGCAGCCTTTACCAAATCAATTGTAAATGCTGTTCGTTTTTGGTTTTGCAAAATTCCAACCGTACGAGACAATTCGTTCGCCGGCTTTACAGGCAATGAAATCGGAATATTCAGCTGCGAAGTCGACGAAATCGAAAAATACGCTTTCAACGGTACCGATCAGTTGGTATCTGTAAAACTAGAATCAAATCCATTTACAGATATTACAGCTTTCAAATTATTGCAAACAAAAAAGTTGTATGTCCCGAATGGGAATGTATCCAAAATCGACGACTATTCATTTACGAACTGTAGCAGATGTCCAAATATCATTGAATATCTTGATTTTACAAATAATCCCATTTTCACGATATCCAACAATGCATTTGCAAATTTGCCTAATTTAACAAGCTTAATCTTGTCGCATTGCGAACTGGCTGCAGTCCCTGCAGCAATCAATCTGCTGCCAAATCTTACCCATCTATATCTCGATAATAATCGGATTCAAATCCTGGAACCAAACTCTTTCGTCAATTCACCGTCTCTATCCGATTTCTCGATTGAGAATAATCCAATCGTAAATATTTATCCAGGAGCCTTCGATGGATTAAGCTTAACTATATTAACTATCGACGGGTTGAAAAATTTGCGAATAGCTGACTTGCTAATTACTTATGGTATCGCCGACATTACAGAACTACGGTTCGATAATTCTGACGAGAAATTGCAATCATTGTACTTGAGCGATTATTCCAAGCTACCTGCAACTCTACAACTAGTGACAGCCAGTCGCATGAATTTGTACAGCGTCAATTCTTCAGTTGAACCATGGCTGAATGCTTCCGATCAAAATCTGTTGGACATTTCTTTCGATTATATGACTTGTGATTGCGACATCCGCTGGATGTCTAAGTACGTATTACAGGAGCCAGTGCAAATAAATACAAAGAATTCAACTTGTTGGAATAAAAATGATAACCAAAATGTTGACTCGTATTTGCAACGCTTGCAACCGGATGACTGCCTGCCATCATCAGCCTCGAGGGTATGTTCGACACCGATATTATTGTTCATAGTGTATTTCTTGTATTGTCTATAGCTTCAAGTTTTAAAATTAAAGTTGTCGAGTGAACTTGTTAAACGTGAGCGACTGCAGGTTTTGGTTATGCTAAATTAACTTGTATAACCAAATTCGGTTTCGGGGCCAATTTTTCGAATCTTTCAAAAAAGATATTCGTATATAGTTACGTTTGTCTAATGTGTCAGTGCTAACGATGTTTGAACGTATTTCGCTAATTGCATCGATGAATGTTAACAAAAAATGATAGCAGTAGTAAACCTCGCCCTCCAGGATGGCTGTGTATTAACATAGGGAAATGTTTTAAATTGGCTTATACAGACTCAGCAATGTACAAGCTCATTGAATAGCAAGCAATTAGCACGCCTAAATCTAAGCTAAAGCCTAAATCCTCTTTATAAGGGAAAACCAAAGCCTCGCCTTAAAGCTCAACCTCAATCTAAGCCGCAGCCCGAGCCATTTTCATTGTGCGACTGCGTCGTGAAAAACTACGCGGCAAAATTATCTTCCGGTCACTTTTCCTCCTTAACATCAAAATTTTCTCCACAATCAAGCTCATCCCCCGCGTAATCTACTAAAGTGGATGCTTCGTGTTTTAATTAGGCGAGCTCTCGGCCTAACGATGCTCTTCGCTTCAATCCGTAGAAAAAAACCTCCGGACAAAATGTGATAAATCAAGACGGCTCTAGCGCACAAATTTATTCCGCGTAACTTTTATAGCTAGCTAACGTGTTTGTCCTCGCTAGCTAGCGAGCTTTCTCGATATAAATGTTCGTACATGTACACGTTAGGCAAATTTTTTGAGGCTCTCGTCGTCGATTGATCGAACGCACGCTCTACAGGGTTATCGCGTGGAGAAGTTTGGGTTCTATCGAAAACTGAGTGAAGACATCACGTCCGCGCACGTATCAACTATAATGCTTAGAATTGGAGAGTCGATCGAGGAAAGGCGACGGCCGGGTGACGAGCCTATCTTACATAGGGAAAGACTCGGGGCCCGACCGAACGAAATTTTTGCCCTTTTACGAGATAAAAGGTCCTCGACCGAAGCGGGGAAAAAAATGTTCCATTAGTCGGTTAGAAAAAAAACTAAGCTGTCCTCTCGCGCGGCTGTCCGCGGCTTAGGCCGAGATGAAACCTGGCGAATCTCTGATCGGCTATTTGCTCGTTAAAGTGATCAGCTTGACTGTTTATATGATTCGCGGAGTCACGACCAATCAAGACTGTACGAACGACAGTTCGGTCATTAACTCGTTGAACGAGTCTTACGGCAGTAATAACAATGTACCCGGTAGCAGCGGCGATCATGTGGAAGTCACAGTGGAACTGTGGGTGCAGGAAATATCGAAAATCAACGAGCTTACATCGGAATTCGAACTGGACATCTACATCACCGAGACCTGGCTCGATCCGTTGCTCGCGTTCGGTCATTTGGGTCCGTGCAAGTGGAACATATCGTTGGACGGTGGAAAATGGCGGGATAAATTTTGGAATCCGAATACGTGTTTCGTCAATAGCAAACGAGCTAAAATTCACAAATCGCCATTCACCAATATTTTCTTGATGATTGTAAGTGAAATGTATACCTCGCATTATTGTATGTGTGTACAGTATTACTGTATTATTATATTACTGTATTATGATTGACTATAATCATCGGACAACTATAGCCGTCGGACAACTGTAGTCTGTGCACAACTGTAGTTGCTGGACAGGTCACTTTTTCAGTATTCAAATGGAACTGTATGGGTAAATTATCGTATCAAACTGACGGGCCCGTGCGAAAAAGATTTGAAAACATTTGTATGCGCTTGTTCGATTTTTGACCATGTTTTCAACAATACCCAGTGATTTTTTTTGTTTTTCTAGCCCATAGACAAGCAAAAATGTTTCTTGACGTACGAAAGTTTCAATCACAACGAAGATGAAGTGAAATTGAGGTGGAAGGAAATCGAGCCGATATTAATATTGAAACAGATTCGCTTGCCAGACTACGAGTTGATCAACTATACAGCGATGCATGTTAATCGAGTAAGAGGAAGAAAAAAAAACACAAAATTCTTGCAATGGCTAGTGAATTTTCGGGCTCAAATTTGCAAATTTGCAGCTCTATCCTCCAGGTCGATGGCATGAGCTCACGGCCGTTTTTTCATTCAGGGTTAGTGTGCAAGCTATAGTTAGATTATAGTTAACTATAGTTGGACAATAGTTGGACAATAGTTCAGTATAGTTGAAGTATAGTTCACTATACTCGTAGTTGAACTTTCAATGACTAGCAGTCACTTGCAACGAATTGTAGTCATTTGCAATGAATTGTAGTCATTTGCAATGAATTGTAGTCATTTGCAATGAATTGTAGTCACTTGCAATGACTTGCAGTCACTTGTAAGTTCACTAGTTGAATTATAGTTTACTATAGTTGAACTATAGTACCCGCGTTTGCTTATTTCAGAGACTTTATGGTTTCTATATCCTGCAAGTCTATGTGCCCTCGTATCTGGTTGTGAGCATTTCATGGATATCACTTTTCCTCGGTGCCAAAGCTATGCCGCCGCGAACCATGCTCGGTGTAAATTCTCTATTAGCTTTAAGTTTTCAGGTAATACCTGTTTCTGGTCGCAAAGTATGGATATACGACGATATATTTGTTTTTTAGTTCGGTTCAGTGATAACAAACTTGCCTAAGACGTCCGACGTGAAAGCAATAGATGTTTGGATTCTATGCTGTATGGCTTTCATATTTTGTACATTATTGGAGCTGGCCATTGTCGGATATCTGACTAGATATCAAAGCACTGCTGAAATCGAGTTAGTAAAACAAATAAAGTTACTCGCCCACGCATACACATATTAGTACCTAGCGACCTATGTCTCTTAATGACCTACATCCGGCTGTTCGTCGACCTACATTTTGCAGCAAGTTGCCTACAACTGACTATAACTGAGGTACAACTGTCTACAACTGGCCGCCAGTGGCACGCAATTGCGCGCCGCTTAACAAAAATTTGACTCGCCACTCGCTCGATGGACCAGCCAGCCATTGAACCGTAACCATGCTTTTCAGATGTAAATGTTCATGGATTTGTTGGAAGTGCCCAGTTTGGACCGCAAATAAAATCGACGGCCTATCCATGATTTTATTTCCGTCGGCATTCATTGCGTTCAACATTTACTATTGGGGATTTTTCCTAGGTAAAATTTCATTCAAATCAACTCGGCCTGTGACAAAACTAGTTTTTTTTTATTTTAGGAGGTTGGTAACTTCGCTATTCATTCATCAAAACGAATGTTGCATAAATCAAATTCTTCACGTTGTTCTTTGTACTTGGATGTAATAAAAAAATACAATAATTGTGCAAAATGTATGTACAGATTCGGATTCAAACGTGCGAGCTACTTTTCCACGAGCATTTACAATCGCTAGGTGGCGCTACGCCGTTCCGATGGTCAAGTTGTTCGTTTTCTAGTTGAATCCTAGGACAATGTGAGACATCAGCGGATAGCCGATTATCGTCTCCTCTTGCTCGTTGAACAGTCGATTATTTTTGTATACAGAAATAGAGCACGATACGCTGTTTTTCTCTACATAGTGGGAATGGTCCCAACTGTTGCACTTCATTGGATGTATACTGTAGCACATGTAGAAATATGGTAATGTATCCCATTTGGATGTTGGCATGTTTGAGCAATCGAACGTACCACACCGTCAGCCATATTAAAATTGCGACGGTGCAAAAAAATGTCTTGCATATACAGATTGAATTTATCATATATCCGAAAATAAATATTGCGAAATTGAATCAAATGTCAGAATGGTCTTATCGAACGTGTCGTAAGCGCCAGCGTTGTTCAATGATAACGTTCCTCTCATCGACCATTTAAGAATTGGAGACAGTTTAAAAAGTACGAGTGTCGGTTCGGGTATCGGGTTTGTTGTATTTGTATTCGCTGACAATCAAACAAATCGTTTCGAAGATGCCGCTCGGAGAAAATATCGGAGCGAAAGCAACTTGTTTTTTTATTCGAGGACTAAAACAAAATCGCAATAAGGCAAAATATAGTTGGGGGGGGGGTGGAGAAGGAGGAAATGTCGAAGTCTAATTGAGACGGATCTGTCTCAGAATGTAAATTCTACTCTGATGTATCAAGTTTATGTTCTTGTTTTGTTTGTATTTTTTGGTGGATTAGTGCTAGAATTATTACTTTTGAATGTTTTGAACGAAGCTTTGCTCTTTGGATGTTACCACTCTCGCGCTTCTTTCGTATTGGAATCCACTGCGCCGATAATACCTAACACATCTTCCTCTACTAGTTCATCCAGCAGCCACCATATATTTTTGACTGATAGGAATTTCAACCGACTCCAGTCTTCGATACTGTCCAGTCGGATATCATCTCGAGTCCATTTTCCTTTCGCTGTTCCGTAAATGGAATAGCAAACGTTACCGTCCAGCAGAGTCACGGTCTTGCGGTCGTCGTACTTCGGTATATAATCGAAATATGACTGTCTAGCGAGTTTAACGTGCACCGACAGCTTACGACCCACGAAGCGAGACTACCAGTGTCGATGCCCATCCAAAAACTGTTTGGTTGCTCACTATAGTTAATTTACCTAAGCCAGTGGGAAACATTTCCCAATTTTCATCCGTACGCAATTCTTTGGTAAAGTAAGAGCGTTGAAAAAAACCATACTCATCATCGTAGCAATGTTGTACACGAAATACAATGTAAAGCGATGAGAAAATCATGTTTTTAGTTCGCGGCACTTTCCGATCGTCCGTTTCTGTAATCTCGCCTTTTGTCGAATTATTTTAGATGGTTGCTTCGTGAACTTAATTATATTTTTCAAATTTATACATTGCATTCAGCATATTCATTTTAGAAACCTTTACCGAGTATAAAAGTCAGGGATGAAATGTTTGATGAAAGCAGCAACTGTCAGGACAAAAATTTTTTGTAAAATTATTTTTGGACATGCTCCCCGCCGACCGAACTCCGACTTCGACCACTTACAGATGTCACATTGGTATCTGTTCGACGTAAAAATAGTTTGCGAAAACTTTCTCTGAAATCGTTGTTTCGCGAAGTCATTATCGCGAAATCGCCGAGAGGCGCTATTTGAGCGAACGTATTTCCAATAACGGCGTATCTGGTTCGAAACTCCGAAGTGTTGCCGCTGGGTAATAAGGCCATTACCGTCAGACTTAGACTCGAAGCCAATACGGTTATTAAATAGAAACCGAACATTAACGACAAAGTGATGAGAATTTTGACTTTCATGTTGTTCTTAGCTTCGACTACATTGCCGCGAAGTCGAAACGATTTTCGCAGTTCGCTGCAGACAATTATTATCGTTAACAAGCAAAAAGCCACGGTCAATCCGATCATAACGTATTTATATTCGCCCAATATTTTCGTTGTGTCAGCTTTGGCTAACGCGGATAGCGTACACGTTGGTACGATGAGCGTGCCGCTGCTATCCAAGTACAGTAATACAATGACCAATGAAGCGTGCAAAATGTTTGCGGAAAAGAGTCCAGCGAATAAACCATTTACTCGCGACGTTTTATAAAACACCGGCTTGTACACCGCGACGAATCTATCGATGGCGCAGATCATGTAAAACCCCGACGACAAGCTCGGTCCGAATTGTCGCAGCATATCTTCGAGCAAGCAAACATTTTGCGGTCCTAGTACAACTTTGCTGACCAATCGCCGCAAGCCGAATTGGATGAAACCTACGTTTAATAGAAAATCGCCGAAGGTCACTCCAACCAAAGACATGTAATATCCTTTAGATCTCATTCGCTTCGTCGATAAAATAGTTGCTATAATGATCGAAGAAAATATTATGCTGCCAATTCCCAAACTAACCATGGCCTGGCTCGAAAACTCGTTGGACACGGCCACTGTTAGTAGCGACTGGTTGTAAATGGAATCGTAAGCCGAATTTGAAATATTATTCATAATGGATACCATACTCTCTGATATAGATTAGATGATACAATGAAAAATTGTGCGACTAATACAAATCGAACTGCAGACAATCATAAAAAAAAATTTATGAAATTCAAATGTTTCGTTATCGTTCTCTCTTTCAGTTAATGTGAAGGAGAGAAAAAAATTAGCAGTATTTCAATTAATTTTCAATACTATTTATGAAACAAGGTGCAAATTTAATATACGCAAAACTTGTTTCACAAACTATTTATGAGGTTACCTTATGTAGTTCCTTCTTTATTTTTGAACTTAAATAATACATGGACCTGTAGAACAAGCTTCGTTAATTGCTTCCACATGGATCGAATGATTTATTCAGTTTTCAAGTACAAAGTTCTCGGTCTAACTGTATTGTAATGTCGTTCAGTGTTTAATCAGGTAAATCTCGGAATGCTCGATGTAAAAATATGCTGGATTGAAAAAGCAAGAATTAATTCTTGGGTGATAACTGCGTTGTTGCTGGTAACCAAGTATGTTAAAATGAATGAAATGAATTAAAATGTGGCGAAATATTGTAGCTTTTTATTGCATTATAGTCCATTCACAATTGCAATATCAAAAAGTTTACAGTAAGAATGATGCGCAAGCATTCCGGAAACACAATTAATTGAACCACTACGCTTCGCAAAATGCTTCACCTAGTGTTTCAGTCGTATTAGTAGACGCACAGACCATTTTGTAAAGTGTAAGTGGTTCAAAACGTGTTTCCGCAGCAGTTGTGCATCATTATACTGTAATCTTTTTTAGTTTGCGATTGTGAATGGACTTAAAATATTGACATATTTTAATGAATTTTCAATTATGAAATTTTATAACTCGAGAGTCGTAATCCATGTATGCTAACACGCGACTTTAGCGGTTGACATTTTCCGAAAAGATATCTCGCACCCACATTTTTAATATTTTATTCAACATGTTAGTTAATTAAAAGTATTTCAATTTATTCTTAGTGAAAACGAATTAAAATAAAATAATCCCAGGTGTTATTACATGCAATTATCGAAAGGCTAATAGATATTTTATTGCAAACACAAATTAGAAATGTTTTTTCGCAGATGAATACCCAGCATTAAAAAAACAGTATATTGTTAAAACTTTGGATGTTTGCAATAAATGCAATCACAAACGCGAATATTGTATGTGCGAATCTAATTGCAAAAATATAATATTTGACTTTGCGACGATTTTGAAATTATAAAGTGAAAGTTGTTTCGTTCGGGTATTCGTCACATTTTTGTCATTCGAACGAGACCGCCACCGACCGCGCTGCGAGACTGGTCGTTTAAAGGTGTCACGTTAGTTTCTGTTCGGCGCGAAAATAATTTTTGAAAACTTTCTCTGAAATCTCTGTTTCGCGCAATCAAAATTGCGAAATCGCCCAGCGGCGCTATTTGCGTGAATGTATTGCTGATGAAAGTGTATCTCGTTCGGAACTCCACCGTATTGCTGTTGGGTAACGAAAACAATATGGTGAGGCTTACACTCGATGCAAATACAGTCAATAAATAAAAACCGAACGTTAACGACAAAGTGACGAGAAGTTTGATTTTCATGTTGCTTTTCGCTTCGACCGTATTGCCGTGTAGTCGCGACGATTTTCTGAGTCCGACGCAGACTACTACAATCGTTAACGAGCAAAATGTCGCAGTGAGACCGATCATAGCGTATCTGTAATTGCTCAATATTTGAATTGTCTCGGCTTTGGCTCCGGACGATAGCGTACAAGTTGGTACTATGAGCGTACTGCTGCTGTCCAAGTACAACAATACAACGACCGAGATAGCATGTAAAATATTTGTGGAGAACAGTCCGGCGAATAAACCGTTTCCTCGTGAAGTCAGATAAAACACCGGCTTGTACACTGCGACGAATCTATCGATGGCGCAGATCGTGTAAAACCCCGACGACAAGCTCGGTCCGAATTGCCGCAGCATATCTTCGAGCAAGCAAACATTTTGCGGTCCTAGTACAACTTTGCTGACCAATCGCCGCAAGCCAAATTGGATGAAGCCTACGTTTAATAGAAAATCGCCGAAGGTCACTCCAACCAAAGACATGTAATATCCTTTAGATCTCATTCGCTTCGTCGATAAAATAGTTGCTATAATGATCGAAGAAAATATTATGCTGCCAATTCCCAAACTAACCATGGCCTGGCTCGAAAACTCGTTGGACACGGCCACTGTTAGTAGCGACTGGTTGTAAATGGAATCGTAAGCTGAATTTGAAATATTATTCATAACAGACACTGTACTCTCTGATACAGATTCGATGATACAATGAAAATTGTGCGACTATTACAAATCGAACCTCAGATAATTATAAAATTTATGTAATTCAAATGTTTCATTATCGTTCTCTCTTTCAGTTAATGTGAAAGAGAGAAAAAAATTAGCACTATTTAAATTAATTTCCAATACTATTTATGAAACAAGGTGCAAATTTAATCTGCGCAAAACTTGTTTGATATGGCCACTGTTAGTGGCGACTGGTTGTAAATGAAATTGTTAACCGAATTTGAAATATTGTTCATAACAGATACTGTAAGCTTCTTTCAGTTTCTGCTAAAAATTTTTATTTCGCATTGTTTTAAATGTAAAACTTTCGCGACTGATTATAGAAATCCAACCACATTCTTAATATGAGGCGATCACTAATTATTCATTAATGACCTTCAAAAATTCATTGTCATCATACATTTTTTTGTTAAAAGTTCATCTTCTTTTTTTATTGACTCGAAAGGTGGGGCGACAAAAATAACTTTAAGAAGCAATTGTTTCAATTAGTTGGCATTAGTTACGAAAATTATTTTTGCAAATTATCTTACAATAAAACTTGTAAACGCCCTTGGACGAATTGGCGAATGATAATGATTCAAAATTTAAGCATTGTTTAAGCATTTTAACATTTTTGTCACTTTTTCGTAGCAAAATATTTCGGAAACTTTCTCGAAAATTTATGTTTTGGTCGATTGTGCATCAATTTTCATCGACTATTGTTTTACAATTTGTCTGACGTTATCAGCGTTAGCATTTAAAACAAAATGGCGAATGAAAAAATTTGCTTTCAAAAACACTCAATAACAATAACAACATAGTGATGATGATGGATAAATATTTTAAGGATAAATTTATCATTTTAAAATTGTTTAGTCCAACATATTAAAAATTCTGTTCGTGCATTTGATGAACAAATTTTCTGGGCGGCAAATAAAGTTAAGGGCGAAGGACGTGTATGTTATTGTTTTTATGTTTTTATTTGTTTTTAACCTCAAAGAGACATTATTACAGATAAAACTATCTTCTATCAATTGATATCAGTTATTTCTTATTCAGTAAGAATTCATTGAGTTGCGGGATTTTTACCAAACCAAGGTTGTTTTTTCTAAAAATTTTTATTTTTGAGACGGTCCCTAGTGAGAATGGTAAATTAATGTAACCATTCTCTTCAAGATAGGCTTAATTCTGCGACTGGTCCTTGGTTAAAGCTTACAGAAAACGTGTCTTAAACGTACAGTATTCGACTTACTTTCGAGTGTCTGTGGCATTTAATTTCTAATTTATACATCATTAATATGATAAAAGTAATTTATTTGCCAAAAGTTTTTTATAGAAGATCATCATCTATTAGTTTTAATTGTTTAGGGAACTTATGTAATCATTCGTTGCGATGCACTTTGAAATGAATGATAATGAAATATGAAATTTGTTACGAAAAGTTAACAATCGCCTCATGCACACATACAGAATGCGGTTCGATTTATAATCGATCGCGAAAGTTTTACGTTTAAAAAAAGAACCTAGAAATAAATTTCAGTAGCCATTATGAGCAATATTTCAAATTTGGCTTACGATTTCATTTACAACCAGTCGCTACTAACAGTGGCCGTGTCCAACGAGTTTTCGAGCCAGGCCATGGTTAGTCTGGGAATTGTCAGCGTAATACTTTCTTCGATCATTATCATGACCGTTTTGTCGACGAAGCAAATGAGATCTAAAGGATATTATATGTCTTTGGTCGGAGTGACCTTCGGCGATTTTCTATTAAATGTAGGCTACGCCGCGTTCGGATTGAGGAGACTCACCAGCGAAGTTCTTTTAGGAACACAAAATAAATGCTTACTTGAAGATATGTTGCGACAATTTGGACCGAGTCTGTCGTCAGGGTTTTACACGATCTGCGCGATAGATCGATTTATCGCTGTGTACAAGCCGATCTTTTATAGCAAGTCGAACTCCAACGGGTTATTCGCTGGGCTATTTTTCGTCAATCTTTTTCACGCTTCGCTGGTCATCGTATTGCTGTACTTGGACAGCAGCGGTACGCTCGTAGTCCCGGCTTGCACACTAACAGCGGGTGCCAAAGCCGCGACTATGCAAATACTGATGAATTACAGATATGCTTTCATTGGTTTAACTACGACGTTTTGTTTGCTAACGATAGCTGTTGTATGCATTCGACTCAGAAAATCATTGCAAAATTGCGGCAATATCGTCGAAGAAAAAAAGAACATGAAAATCAAGATCCTCGTTACTTTGTCATTAATGTTGGGGTTCTATTTAATTTGTCTATTGTCGGCGAACATAAGTGTCACTGTAATGAGTTTACTCCCCAACGGCGATACAGCAGAGTTTCGAACGAGATACGCAGTTATTCCGAATATGTTCGCGCAAATAGCGCCTTTCGGCGATTTCGCGATACTAATCTCGCGAAACAAAGATTTCCGAGAAAGTTTTTGCAAACTATTTTTGCGTCACAAAGAAATCAACGTGATATCTTTAACTTGAGTTGGCAGAGATCCTGTTGGACAAAAAAATCTTACCTCATACCTGCGTACCTTGTATTGCATTCTCCAAAAAACTTTTTTATAATCAGTGAATTTCCATGTTTTACGCCCTTTACATCTTTTGATACAACTTTTGCAATTTATCTAATCCATCCATAGATAAAGCCATTACAATTCTCCTCGCGCCTCTGCAGTGTAGTAGTATATCCGGCTCACACCAATCTGCAACCTTACTGAAGGGACCTCTGAAACGGGGTGTACTGGTAGCGTGATAACGAAATCAACGATGTTTGAAAAAATTATTTTAAATAAAGGTAATAAAGAGGAGAATAATTTTGTATTTTTCAGAATTTTGAAATTTCGTACATAGTTCGAGAAATTTGACTTTTTCACTCTTTATTTTGTCATAAAGCTAATTTTAGCTTGCAAATCGTAAGATTTCGTCCATGACCAGCATTTTTGGCACGTTTTTTTGCCGAAAAGGAGATTTTTGGGCGCTTTTGGTCACTTTTCGCATTTTTTCAGGTATTTCTCCTCCTAAGCGAGTAACCACTGGCCGCCTGCTCTCAAGAAGAGTTCCCGGCAAATTGGCGTGGGCTTCGATGCGACTCATGTTATAACGCAGCCCATGTTGGAACAAAAATTTCCCCAACTGGGACACGATACAGTTGGAGTCACTCGATTGGTCAGTTGTTTGTAAGCTGGTGTTGGATTAGCTCGTTTCGTGCACAATAAATTATCTTATAACAAACTCTCACCTGCACTTATCCTTGTTTTATTGCAGATTGATTTTTTTATGTATACCAGTTAATGCAAAATGAAGTAATTGTACGAAATATTTTTTGGATAAACTCCATTTTAAAATAAAATTCAATTAGTTATGAAGTTATTTTCAAAATTGTTTGTATTTCATCACATTATTGCATTATACAGGGTGAGGCGAAAGTTCTGGGACAAAATTGTTATCTGAATATCTCCTTTGTTTTACAACGAAAGTTGTCAATGTATGTAATGATTTAAAAGCCCTTTCTCTCCTCTTTCGAATGGTATATTATTTGCCACGTTATCCCTTCTACATATTATTTTATGATGAGTAATTTGAGACCAGCCATAATTAAGCTCTACCAACAAGGCCATCGTCAGTGCGAGATCGTTCGCCTTCTTGGTGTTCCGAAACAGACTGTTTGCAATGCGATCAAGCGATTTGAGGAGACGGGCAGCAACACCAACAGAGCTAGAAGCGGCCGACCCGCCACTGCCAACACACCCAAGAACCTTGAATTCGGCAAAAGAGAGTGTGAAGGTTGATGGTCGGGCCTACCGGGACATGCTGAAGAAGAAGGTGCTGCCCTGGGCATGCTGGCACTTTGGCCAGTCCCTGTGGACGTTTCACCAAGATGGAGCCCTGTCCCATCGAGCCATCGAGACCCAGGAATGGATCTGAGAGAACACCCCTGACTTCATCAAGGTGGACACCCACTGGAGAAAGAACAATGGGGAGTGGCCACCCAATTCCTGCGACCTGAACGTGATGGACTTCTGCATATGGTCTGTGCTGGAGAGGAATGCATGCTCTAAGCCCCACAAATCGATCGAGGAGCTGAAGAAGTCGCTGAAGAGGGAATGGAAGAAAATCCCACAAGAAATGATTCAAAAAGCCATTGACAATTTTCCAAAAAGACTTGTTAAATGTATTGCAGCCAATGGTGGGCATTTTGAGTGAATGAAATAAATGTTTATATACCATTCGAAAGAGGAGAGAAAGGGCTTTCAAATGATTACAAACATTGACTACTTTCATTGTAAAGCAAAGGAGATATTCAGATAACAATTTTGTCCCAGAACTTTCGCCTCACCCTGTATTATTGTGGAATAGATCAAACCCATTGATAATGTGACATGAATTTTATTGGTATGCGATTAAAATCCAAAATATTTTAGCAAAATTTCGTAAGTCTACATACTGAAACTGATTTATATCATAATGCAACCTTCAAGCCGAAATGTCGATCAAAGATTTTTGGGCTTGCTGGTTTATTTATTAACCAGCATCGTTCACAGCCAAAGACTTCCTAAATTGGTACACCAACATTAATTGACCATCAATCCAATTAATTATTTAAACAAGCTAATCTTTTAAGTCCATTCCATCCTTGAGCTATCTCCACGATTCACTATTGAGAAATGTGATATCCATAAGAGGTAACGTGCATAGATCCCATGGTCAGAATTGCTCTCAAGAAAGGGTCCAGCATTTTCGGCAACACGTCCCAATTAGTAGTCGAACTGAACAAAGATGCGAAAAAGGTGTCGACTCACAAAGTGGAGACCGACGGTGGTACATTGAGCAAAACTGAGGAAGATTCCGTCGGCGATCATCTCGATTTTCACAAATGGATCGATTTGCATATTTTCATTATGAACAATAACATCGGAGTAAGTCAAACATTAAATTTTCCATTTTTCTAGATCGATTGCAAACAAATATCTCGCCTAGATATTCATCAATAACATACCGTTCCTGAAATCCAAGAAGTACAGAGACTATCAAATACAGCCAGCTAATATCAAATACATTTACGTCAATGGCATGTTTGAATTCAAATGGTTTCATATATAGCTTAAAGTAATTTTGTTTTAATAAAATATCAAGAAGATTTTAGCTAGCTAACTTTTTAGCTAGTAGAATATCCAGAACTATATTGGACAACATTTTGATTTAACCGGATTCAAAAAGGCTCGATGGTGTTCGCGTACATGTACATTCCCAATACAGAAGTGTTTGCCGTGAATTAGTTACCGATGTGAAAGTGTACAATGCAGAATTCAAAGTGAAGCTAACGAAGGGCGGAGTATAGATTGCGATTTTTAGCTAGTGAAATATAGTCGCGCTAGAGTAGCGAATTAATTTCAGAATGTGACCTTAAGTTGCGACCAGATTATCACAAATGATATCTTTAAATAGCTGGTGGGAAAGTCGCGCCAAGCACGTACACTTTCGATAAATCGATTGAAAACGTTTTCAATGTTAAAACCATAGTGGTCACTTTGTGACCAGTTTGCAGACGAACCACTGCTTACTTTTTAATCAAAACAAATGACTCTGACTAACCTCGACGTGCTCTTTTCAAACCTGTGATAAAAAAGGTACCTCACCGCTGACTCTTCATTTTCGTTTGCATCAATAAAATTTCCAAAGTCATTCGAATTTGAACTGAATCTGGATTCACTTTGGACTGCATGGGTGCCACCATTATTTTTCCGGGATTTAAGGAATTTTTAAAACATTGTTACCAGTGGTTATGACCATTGTGCTCGATGTTAGATTTTCATTTTGGCATGCAATGCCCAAGGATGTCATGATTTTCTTTCTGATTTGTGTGTGTGTGTGTGTGTGTGTGTGTGTGTGTGCACATGCATGCGTGCATGTGTGAGTGTGTGTTTTTTTTCTTAAATAAAGTTTACTTCAAATACATTAAGTGAAAAGTAACAAAATGGAAGCAATGTAAAGGTTTGTTCACATTCCTGAAATAATATGAAGCATGAATTGTGGAAAATATTGCTTGGAAGCGAGCTCTAAAAAGGGTTTTGGATAAGAAATGTAGACCATAGGATCACAAAACAAAAGAAAAATATTGTGAAAAAAAAATACAAATTGTACACAAAATACTTTTGTAATATTCACACACACAAATCATATAAATGATGTTAATAGTAATTTGTTGAGTTGTTTAGTAACACATCAATACTTTTATCATTCGCACAGGTATACAAAAAGTAAAAATATACAAAAAGCAATAATAATAAATTCCAAGGAATTTCTGCTAATTGCAACTTGAAAACATAAACGCACACATAAATATGGCATTACAAAATGTATAACCTACAAGGTTATAGCACGCTCTCTAAAAACAAGGAGTTGCATAAAAATATGTTACCAACTAAAAACAAAAACAAAGACAAGATAAAAACACAAATTTGTTTACTATTTTTAAAGAATTTACAATATTCATGTAAGGTAACTCTGACATGATCAAAATTTATAAGTGCACAAGCAGTGTAATTTGAGGTTGGGCTTTAGGTGGTAAAACCAGCAGTAATTTATATGAGGTTCAAATTGTATAATGGAAAAATCAAAGTTTTGCCTGATGAAAGGCATCAGCCCAAAACACTTACCTGGCTCACCTACCATTAATATACCGCAAAGCACCTGAAAAAAGATCCTTGTATGCTTCACTCCCTATCAGTCTCCTTGTTCTTTCACAATTTGCATTAAATGCATTTTGAAAAGTTTGCCATATGTCAACTTGAGTATCCAATGAGTCAAAGATGTTTCTTGTCACCCAGATGGCTTTTTGGGCGACTTGCACGATTATGTTCATTACCTTTTGTTTTGCTGCTGGGTTGTTTTGTCTATAAACACTGAAAATTCTATGTTGTGGTTCCATCGATTTGTTTTATCGCCATTCTTTACCAAAAGTTTTTGCTTCTTTCACACTCGACAAAGACATGGTGGACGTTTTCAATTTTGCTTTTCCCTCTCATTTTACAGAATTTGCAATGAGCATCCACTGTTTTGTTTTGAAAATGGCTAAGTCTCGATCTTCTAAACAATGCATTTTGAACAATATTATAATGCAGGTCTTTGGAGTATGCATCTAAATTTTTTGGGAAATTTAAAGAGTAGTGGCTGGCAAAGTCAATGCTCTCAGTATCAAATGCCTTTTTCCAATCACCAGCCATTTTTTCTGTAAACTTTGTAAACTTGTTCTTGATAATTACTTGGTACATTTTTTTTGTTGTAACTTCAGCCAGTGTAAACTCTGTGCCATAGATTTTTATTGTTCCACCTTGTGAATGTTGAAAACCAACTTCGATTTCAGCATTGATTATCTCCTTATAGAAGTGTGGGCAAGATAATTGTTTGTGTCGATATCTTGGTATTTCCTGAAGTGTTGATATTATTGCATCAAAACAACCAGTCCAGTCAGCTTTTTCTGTTTGTCTCAACCTTCTGACTAATAACATTAATCGCATTGATGTGATTCTTGAAGGGATGTCAATGTAGCCCAGTCCTCTATGTTCTTTTAAGTTTTTTAAAACTTCTTTTTTTTTCTTATTCTGTGGTGACAGGTACCATAAGAAGCGATCTGTTGCTTGTTCAATCAGCTTAATTAAGTTGATGGGTGGGTTGAGAAACAATGATATACTGGGTGTTTATAAAGTAGTGTTCAGAAAAAATCTGTTCACTTTAAAAGTGTTATAACTAAAAAACTACTCATCTGATTTTAACAAGTTTTATTTCAATTTAAAGAGCATTTAT
>JAQGBA010000910.1:0-21651 GCA_034698125.1 Prionchulus punctatus
AGGCAAAAGGAGTTAACTGCAAAAAGTGCGTTTCGAGAAAATTGAAGTCAAAGTTTTGAGTCGTCGCCCTAGCTATATCAACATTCAAAATTGAAACATGCATTACCCAATGAATATTCATTCTCCAGTTGTCTCCTTTTGCCAGAACGAAGCTTTGAGTGCGGATTATATGGGCCTGCAGTTAACTCATTTTGTGATTTTTTGCAGTTAACTCCTTTTGCTTGGTAAGGGACGAACTACAAATAACCTCGAGCGGCACTACACTACCTACCGAAAGAAAAGTTAATCTTTTCGACCATTTGTATGTAAATGAGCAAAATATCAAAAATACAACAGTTGCGATATATTAAAACTGCATAGCAACGCCCTCCAATTGGCTTTTTGTCTGATGTAGTTAAAAAAGATGCACTTTTTCGACGACACCGCGACTTCGCTGGCGAACAAAGAAACCTGCTTAGTTTGACAGAGAAAACGCGCGAAGTAATTTAAAATACAAAACGCTATTTATAAGGTACAGTATAACTCAATAAAATCAATTTAAAAAACAAATAAAGCGTTTTATATGAGTATATCCACATGAGCTTTTAGTCTCTTCTAAACTGAATGAATGGTTTGGACTGAGGAATTCACGATTCAACAAAGTCATAAAATGGTCGTTAATGAAACCAGTTTATACTCATGGATAAAAAAGCAATAATGTCTCACTGGGAACCTAATCTCTCAGAATTTGATTGAAAATTGAAAGAATTTTGACTACCAGTTGTGTTCCAGTATTTGTACTTTACTGCAACGTTTCAACCCAAACTTCAGTGTATAATTTAAACAATGATTCTTGTATTACGCTTTTGCTATTATTTGCAAAATCAACAGCCATGCGCCTGTCAAATGAACATTGATTGTGATTAGAATGTAAAATTGAAACGAACTGAATGCGATACTTATATTGTAAATCCAATACCTACCAAAAAGCAAAAAATCACACTGGCTTTCAACAATGTTAGCAGCAAACCAGAGAAATTGTGCACATGCAGCAGATCTTTGACTATTACAAAAGTGTTTGAATAAAATGGAAAAAATTATTGAGAAAAAGTTAAAAATGATTGTGGTTACAATAACAGCTGTGACTTTATGTTTTTTGATGAAAGAATAAAAACAAATATTACACAAAAGTTGCAATATTCTAAAATTGTCAATTAAAAATATCTCGCCTGAACATAAACCCTGGTCACCTTTAAAAAAACAGGATGAACTGGATTGTTGTGAAATCCAGCAAGCTTGACAAGAAGCGAAAACGAAAGCAGGACAAGCTGAAAAAAGTCAAAAATAAAAAACAGAAACTGGTTCAAAATTCTAACAAAGCTATAAGTGATGAGACAAAAATGAAAACAGTTGCGAGTAATTTTATTTTGTCACATCTTTACTTTTATCTAAGTTTTTTTATCTAAGCAAAGCAGGACGACGACTTGAAAAGGAGAGAATGTACAAAAGATAGAACCGCTTAACAAGTTGACAGCCTCAGCAAATTTGTTTGGACCAACCGCAAGCTTTTTTCAATCTTCTCCTGTAACTGGGGCAGTTTCCTTTTTCTTACCAAGCAGGTACCGAAACCGCACTGGTACGGCTAACTAATCCACCTGTTCCAGATAAAGGGATCAACAGGGCAAGATCCAACCGCAACTATAAGCGGCCTCAAATGCAGCACTACAGTTGACGAGTTGGATACAAGCTAACTGTTTACTCGCCGATATAACTAACACGAATAATGAACGTGAGAATCAAATGCGAAATACGAATAGAAAATGAAACACGAAAAATAAAGCGAATTTAAAGCAAAAAGAATTAATGGTAATTCATCCAACTACAACACTCCCTTAACAATACTATTATGGATAAAACACGAACGAATATAATTTTTTTCCAAAAAAATATTACCAATTTTAAATTTACCAAAAATTAAAGTCATAAAATGAAATTCTCACTGCTTCCACGCACATAGAACACGGTCCATGGCAAAGGACACGTTCGTTTCGATCTTCGAAAACGACGTAAAAAATAAGTTGGAAAGATGGTAATTAGACATACCAGACCAAAATTCGACGAAAATTTCAATTATTCGATTTCTTTTCGGATCTTCGGTTGTCGATCTGCCGATTGGGTTTCACAACAATCCTGTTTTTTTAAAGGTGACCAGGGTTTACGTTCAGGCGAGATATTTTTAATTGACAATTTTAGAATATTGCAACTTTTGTGTAATATTTGTTTTTATTCTTTCATCAAAAAACATAAAGTCACAGCTGTTATTGTAACCACAATCATTTTTAACTTTTTCTCAACAATTTTTTCATTTTATTCAAACACTTTTGTAATAGTCAAAGAATTACCATTAATTCTCGACTTCTATCTAGATCCCCTTGGCCGACCGAGATCGTAGTGGCGGCCACGACAATTCGGATTCGGCCCCCGACTTCGGCTAAAGCAATTGAATCGGCAGAAAAGCAGTAAACACCAATGGAAAACGAAAAACTTGTTACCGAAACAGAATGAAGTGGAAAGTTTCCAATCAGCATCATTAACCTTTTTTAGTTGATTTTATTCTAAAGCCGTTTTATTTTGCAAAATTGATTGTTCAACATTATCATTGTTCGACTTTGATTGATATTCATATATAGATTTGATTCCTTTATTATCGACTTGTTTTGCATTGACAAAAAAATCCTATTCACAAAAAAACAAGTTTTGCAGAATTCTAGTCGGAGTATTTTCCGTGCAAAGCTGTTTGCATTGTAACAACAAATTGGTAAAACAAAAAAAGTTCCACGAACTGTACCAAATTTATTAATTTTTTTGTTTCTGACATTGACTTTACCATTTAAACACAGTGTTTATAACTGCACAACAAATGAGGCTATATAACGGATTTATGAAATAGCATATCATTCCGAGTGCGCATTTGACTATACTAGAAGCTTGTTAGTATTCCACTGAAAACTAATTTTCTACAATCCAATATTCAATCTTTGCAACCTGCTACGATGTCGCTCAATACCATTACTGTTCTTATCGCTTTGGCAAGTTGCCTAAGGGAACTGAATGCTACTGGTAAGGAAGCATCTTAGTCAAGTATATAAATTGCATACTATTTTTTGTTTTGTACTTTACAGGAGACGTTGGAGCTGGTGAAAATTGTACCAACACCGACAACTGTCGGGCCAACATGACTTGTCTATTTTCAAGGTGCCAGTGCAATCCTGGCTACGTTCGGTCCATCGATGACCAAGATTGCATGAAAGGTAATTTTTCTTTTCCATCAAACAAACTTGTACACTAATTTAAAACCAACGTTTATTTTTAGCATTCAATCCTGGCGATGGCCCTTGCGATCTGAACCAACAGTGCGAAGGCGGCTGGCCTGGAACAACTTGCAATGAAACCACTCAACTTTGCGACTGCCCAGCTGGCGCTTTAATGGTAGACACTCAAGATGGTCGAATTTGCGTTCTTCAACCTACCGGAGCCAGTGAGCCACAAGCTGAGATGCAAGTCGAAATGTCTTAAAAACTTTTTACATTTTAAAGCTGTGGGCACAGCAGTTTGTCCATTGCCGGAGGGCTTCGTCGGCGACTTCTTAGGAGCGTTGCAAAACACTGTAGGCCTGGCTGCCCTCCCG
Source organism: Prionchulus punctatus (assembly GCA_034698125.1). Taxonomy (NCBI): domain Eukaryota; kingdom Metazoa; phylum Nematoda; class Enoplea; order Mononchida; family Mononchidae; genus Prionchulus; species Prionchulus punctatus. The sequence goes on from JAQGBA010000910.1 coordinate 3,668, forward strand.
ATAGTTAAATTTGCATGCACTCTGGGTTCGGTAACTCTCGCAACCAGTTGTAACAACGTAGTGGCGTACGCAACCGCCATTGGAGACCAAGCCGATCTGTACGACTGCATACCGTTTACAGAGGGTGGATTGGTTGACAGAGTCGCGGCGCAAGGAATTTGTTGTCCTAGCAAAGGTACGGGGTCATAAATGTAACATAAACATGTACTGACAACAACCTTTTAATTATAGCTTTCACGTGTATTCAACCCAAGAGGGCATCCACTGCTGGAGTCCTTCTTACACGATTCTGGTATAACAGCATCACCGACATGTGCGAGCCGTTCAAATGGTCAAACACCGATGCGCTCAGCAACAGCAACAATTTCCGGACTAAACAGCATTGTTATTCATATTGCCGCGGCAGTAAGTTTCATTATTAACACATATTGTCAACTAACTACAGTCGACTCCCACTATAAGAACCACTCGCCATAAGAATCAGCTCGCTATAAGGTACAAAAAGTGCTACTCCCGGTCAAATTACTATATGTAGCATGTTGTAAAACTCTCACTATAAGGAACTATAACCTTCGCTATTCGCTTTAAGAAACAGTTGGTTATACCCCCAGTGCTATAACGCACATTTTGAGCGACTCCTGCTATAAAACACCACAAAATTTGTCAAGCACATGCATACGGATCCATCAAGTAACTTTCGCTATAAGATACGCGACATTCGCTATAAGAAACACCCTAATGTAAATTTTTTGCACAATATATATTGCCTTTTTTTGGTGGTTTGACAAAGTCGCACAATTTGAAAATAGTGCAACTCGCTTCATTGTTGCTGGGTGTGAAAATTATTAATTCTAAAAATTTTAACAAATTTAAAACATTGTAAAAATGCAGAAATGTTGGGAAATAATGAAAACTTATTATTTATCGTTGCCTAAAATGACGATTTTCTTTTAAAGTTTTTTACATATTTCACAGCAGCTGTTAAATTTTGTTCAGTTCACTATGGCACTATGTTCATTATGGCTATGCAGATGCAAAACAATGCCACATAAGTTCATTAGCACACGCATAATGCAATGGGATGCTTACCTAGTAAGCAGCTTTATATTAAAACACAACATTCGCTATAAGATATACAGCTCTTCCCTTGGTATGTACTCCCCTTGGTATTTCTTACAGCGGGAGTCGACTGTATAACCGTTTTGTGTTTAAAGCCGCTCGTCGAGGTGCACCAAAACTTAGTGTTAGAGCAGCACCAACGAATCCGATACAGAGAATAATATCATGCGCCGTAGATACGGATTGTCCAACGGCTCAGACGGTAACGTTCAGCTGCAACAAGACGGCAAATCCGCCTCAATGTCTATCAATCAAAGGTATCGCTAAACGCTAAAGTAACAACGTTTAACTAGCTGCAACTGTACATGTACTTTTTTATTTAAGCGGCTACTTGCGGAAATGCGGGTGGTCGAGTATATACAACAATTCCTGATAACTTTGACGCAGGAGTCGACTCGAGTGCGGCAGAAACAATTGCGATCGGCAACCCCAGATTTTATTGGGATGGAAGTAAATGCGCACAATTTACATATCGTGGACAAGGTGGAAATTTCAACAATTTCTTCACCGAGAGCGATTGCATGAATTATTGCTCTTTATAATATATAAACAGTGTTTGGATGGTTTATTTATAATGCTACAGACACCGTAACTTTGATACATGTGAATTAAATTTTTAACTACAATACCAGCATTTTATGTTGATGGATTCAGCTAGCTATGTATGCCTTATGACAAAAATCATCACATCGAGTGGCGGGAATTGCTGTCTACTTTGCAATAATTACTGCTCGTCTAACTGAAATGAACCCTGAATGCTACAGATTTGATAGTTACAGATTTATTATCTGTAAAATTACAATAGTATTATTGTAAAACAAAACAATAGGATTTAGGATTTATTAAGGGAGATCTGCGTTAGCAAGAACTAATTCTCAGCAGAGCCCTACACACAATAAGCAATACAAATAATAATAAATACAAGGCGATAATGAAAAGCAAAAATATTATCCATTAAAGTAAATTCCATGAAAGAGACGATTTTTAAACAATTTTAACAACTTGCAGTTTCGAACATCAGCTGGGATACTTTCCCAAACTGTAATGCCGAAAAAAGACATGGATTTAAGTCGAAAATTATGTTTTGCATGGGATGGTCGAGATAAATCTCCACGAGTAGCTGCTCTTGTCCGTCCAATACAGTTCTGAAATATTTCACAATAAGGCGGCATCAGCTTATTAATTGATTTATAAACTGAAATAGCCACGTGATATTTAACCAGTTTATCAAACGGCAGCCAACCGAGATAATCAAAAGTAAGCTGTCTGCTGTTAATTAATTGAGGACTGTAAAACAGTTTTGCGTTACGATATCTCAATCGCTCAATTCGTTCAATGTCTTGCGCACATAGCTGAGGTCCATAAATGTCGATACAGTATTCGAGGATTGATTTACTGTATGCATTGTAAAGAATATACAATACTCAGTCAGAAACGAGATGTTTTGCTCTCAGTAATAGATGGAAGCAGTAGGCAAGCTTGCCGCAAAATTTATCTACTGTTGGTGTAAAGCTAAGACTGTCTGTGAAATGTAGACTGAGCAATTTTCAGTAACCACCGATTTGCATTGTAGTGGAGCCATGTCACTGACGAGTCGTAGGTCCCTTTGACCACTATTGAGACCATTCTTTGTCGCAAGTAATGTATACATCGTTTTCTCCGCATTAACAGACATACAGTTCAGAGAAGACCATGATTTGGTGGCATCGAGGGAATCTTGAAGTCTCTCTCTGATGTGTTGCCAGATGAATAATAGGTCGTATCATCGGCGTATAAATGGAAAAGGAAGGTCCCGCTGAGAGTCGAACTCAGGTTACAGGATTCAAAGTCCTGGGTGCTGCCACTACACCACGGGACCACAAATGTAGTTACATTATTATGCATGACGAATCTGTTGATTAGAGCATAAAGAGCAACAATCCCGACTATCTTTCTTCGTGAAACTTAAAATTTCATCCTTGTCCAAGGTAAAGGTAAACGGCAACCTGTAGTATATTCACAAATTGGAAACTCAAAAAGATTACAGTAAGAATGATGTGCAAGTATGGCGGAAAGACAATTGTTGATCCACTTACACTTTACAAGATGGTCCACTACGTCTGCTAAAAGATTAAAACACTAGTTATTGCCTAGTATGTTGTATCTTGCGCTGTCTACATATTAAAATGTACATAGACACCTTTAAGTTCATTTGATAATCTCATGTTACTTGTAATTTAACTTTACAAAATTGGCTTCAATTTTTAATTTGAGATTTTCAAATTCTTCAGAATTACATATAGTTAGATTCGCGAATGTTTCTCATGAGTCGTATATTGAAGTCTCAGCACATAGTTCATGTTTCATTATGAAGATCATTGTGAGATTAAAATGTTCACAACTTTTCTGACTCTTGAGCTATCAAGCAAACTTTACAAATTTAGCCAAAATCTTTTATTCAACTTTTCATCTTTTCGTAACAATAGCAACAATGGTTAGCGCCCTTTTTTCAATGAAGCGTCTACTTTGGAGCAATATTTTCTGACACAACCAAGGAGTCCAAAACTTGTAACCACTTCTGCAATAGTAGACATGGCCTTGTAACGTGTACCATCATTGTGATGGTGATTAGCTGATGATCGTCAAGCTTGCGACTGTGACGAAGCTCAACCTTTGCTTTAATTTACATTCCTATATTTCTTTCTCATGATGACGCCTCGTTGCTGAATCATGATGATTTCGCATTTTAACTTCATCATCAGACATTGCTCAACTTGAAATCGTAATATTTTATGTTAGTTATTGAAATGTAACCTGTTGGAGCAGCCGTCTCACTTGTGAGCAAGGCGCCCAACGTTTTTATCATACAATTCAGATCCGATTGCTTTTCATTTTGTTTCACTTTTAATAAAATACAATTAAATAATTTCATTTATTCAACTTCTCAAGTGACGGGAAATGACTTCTGTCACACGACTGTCCATATGGCGCTTTTTAGTAAAACCTTAAGATTGTCGAAATTACTTCTTTCACACAAAGACAAAAACTGTACAATCTTCTTCAGCGAAAAATCGAATGAAATTCTAACCGCTTCTTGTCCATTGGTTGTAGACTTTACTTTTAGAGGCGATGCAAAACATCGTTGTTGCAGCCTAACGTCGGTAACAAAATTCGCACGCATGCTAGTTCCAGGATAACAGTATCTTATAATATAATGATGAATAATTTATAAGGTAATATAACATTGACTTAATATTTTTTATCAAAACTTTCGAATACATACATTCAACCTTTGAGAGCTATGTCTTACTTGATATATTTGAATTACAGAAACAGTAATATATAATTTCCGGACCGAAAAGTACAGTTTAACATATTGGTCGAGGCAGTAATTTCGAGTGATACAAATGAATTGATAAATCGCAGACTAAGAAAACAACTTTTAACAAGTAACAATCATTCACAACGATGCCTTCATGAATGTTAGGAATACGAGTTGACTACTGCTCATACTAATTGATACACCAACAAATTTCATCGATTGCATTATGAAATGCATTCTCAATTAGCTAGCTAAATTCTACAATGTAAAACGCAGGTTTTGTTGTTAGAATTTTATTTCACATGCGTTAAAGTAATGGTGTACCTAACATTACAAATAAAACATTGAACACAGTTTATACATTATACAGAGCAATAATTCATACAATCACTCTCGGTGAAGAAATTGTTGAAATTTCCACCTTGTCCCAGGTAGTAAAATTGTGCGCATTTACTTCCATCCCAATAAAATCTGGGGTTGCCGATCGCAATTGTTTCTGCGGCAGCCGAATTGATCCCTTCGTCAAAGTTAGAAGGAATTGTTGTATAAACTCGACCACCAGCGTTTCCGCAAGTAGCCGCTTAAATAAAAAAGTACACGTCCAGTTGCAGTCAGTTAAACGTTGTTACTTTAGCGTTTAGCGATACCTTTGATTGATAGACATTGAGGCGGATTTGCCGTCTTGTTGCAGCTGAACGTTACCGTGTTCGCTGTTGGACAATCCGTATCTACAGCACACGATATTATTCTCGGTATCGGATTCGTTGGTGCTGCTCTAACGCTAAGTTTAGGCGTACCTCGTCGAGCAGCTTAAAAACAGGAAAATGTTACAGCTAGTTGTAAAAAGGAAGTTTCATTATAAATATTACTTCCACGGCAATATGATAAACAATGATGTTCGGTTTGAAAATTGTTGCTGTTGCTGAGAATATCAGTGTTTGACCAATTGAACGACTCGCACGTGTTGTTGATGCTGTTGTACCAGTATCGCGTTTCAAGAATTCCAGCTGTGGACGCCCTCTTGGGTTGAATACAGGTGAAAGCTTCAATTAAAAGGTTGTTGTCAGCACATGTTTATCTTACGGTTCCAACACCCGTACCTTTGCTTGGACAACAAATCGATTTCGCCGCTTCTCTGTTCGCTAATCCGCCTGATGTAAATGGTATACAGTCGTACAGATCTGCTTGATCACCAATGGCAGCTGCAGATGCCACCACGTTGTTACAACTCGTCGCGAGAGTTACCGAACCCAGTGTGCATGCAAATTTAACTATCGGCAAAGAAGATAGACCAACGGTGTTTTGCATGGCGCCTAAGAAGTCGCCGACGAAGCCCACTGGCAATGGACAAACCGCCGTTCCCACAGCTTCAAAATGTTAGACGTTTTTTAACATTCAGTTTTGCACAATCAGAGCTGTTTTTTTTGCTTACTCGCTCCATCGGGTTGTTTGACACAAATTCGGCCATCTTGGGTGTCTACCATTAAAGCACCAGATGGACAGTCGCAAAGTTTAGTACTTGGATTGCACGTCGTGTTAGGCCAACCACCTTCACATTGTAGATTCAGATCGCAAAGACCATCACCAGGATTGAATGCTAAAATAAACCTTGATTTGAAAATACAACACATTAAGTATTTTTCAGGGATTAAATAACCTTTCATGCAAGTTTCGTTGGACCGAACGTAGCCAGAATTGCAACGGCATCGCGAAAACCAGCAAGCCATGTTGGCCCCGCAGTTGTCGTCACTGGTACAATTAGATCCAGCTCCACCGTTTCCTGTAATTGCAAAAACATTTTATAGTGCACAGTATACCAGTAGTTGATTAATGATGTTCATTACCAGCAGAAATCTGCGCAATTATGCAACTTGCCAAAGTGACAAAAACAGCAACGCTATTCAACGACATCGTAACGGCTTTGCAAAGATTGAAAAGTATTCAGGTATCGTAGAAAAACAGTTTCTGTAGAAAACTAGCGAGCAACCATGAATTAGAATTCTGTATGGTCGAATGCGAAATCTGAGTGATATGCTATTTCACAAATCCGTTATATAGCCTCTTTTTTGTCCTGTTATAAACACATTGTTTAAATGGTAAACTCAACATCAGAACCAAAAAAATTGATAAATTTGGTACAGGTCGTGGAACTTTATTGTTTTACGAATTTGTTATGACAGTGCAAACAGCTTTGCATGGAAAATACCCCGCCTAGAATTTTGCAAAACTTGCTTTTTGTTAATAGAATTTTTTTGTCAATGCAAAAACAAGTCGTTAAAAAGCAATCAAATCTCTGCAAATATCAATCAAAGTCGAAAAAACAATGGTGTAACGTTGAATAAATAATTGTTGGATTGCAAAATAAATTGGCTTTATAATAAAATAAAAAAGTCAATTATGCAGCAACGAAACTTTCCATATCAAACCACGTATTTTTTAATTGAGACTATTAATTACGTAAAATCGTTACAGAAACTACATGTTTTTTGTTTATCGTAGGAGTTTACAGTTTCTCTGCCGATTCAATGAGAATCGGTAGAATTTGCAACTGCAGAAGTCGGAAAAAAGCTTGCAGCTGTTGATGCAAACAAATTTGCAGAGCTGGTTGACTTGTTAAGCGGCGCCAATTTTTTGCATTCCCTTTTTTTCAAGTCGTTGTCCAATTGGGCTTGTCGCAGCTCGTCGTGCAATGTTGAAACTTCAAACATCAATCCACAGCTAAACAGCCAAATTTGTCCTTGTGAACTTTTTTCTATTTGGACTGAACCAAATTACTTACATGCTATTTTCCGAACAGCAATCATTCAAAGTATTGCATTTTTGTTTCAGGACTTCAAGTTCCTTGTTGCATTTTTGAACCCGTTTCTGTGTTTCTTCTCGATCTTTTTTAGCTTGTTCAGCTTTCGCTTTCGCTTCTTGTCGAGCTTGCTGGGATTTTTCTTTGTCCTGTGCTGGTTTTGGGTCCTTAGGGGTCCTCTTCAGTCGAGAAATTTCCTGATCGGTTTGATTTGTTACTTCGGAAGTTTGAAACTTTTGTAGAATTTTTTGGCATTGTTCTTTCTTCAAACAAGCAAGAAATGTCGCCAGCTATTATTGAAATCATGAGCATTTACCTTTTTCTCATCCATTGGTTCTATTTCATTCAAACGCTTTTGTATACAATCAACGACCTGTTGCCTGTGAACAATTTCTTTGGACTTGATAAAGTTATCTTTTTCTTTGACTTGCTGCTGGCATTGTTGAAAGTCGGTGAGATTTTTTGCTTGTTTGCTGATATTTTGACTCGCAATCAAAGTATCACATTCAGATCGTTTCGCTGTCATTTTGTCATTGCAATCAATGATCATTTGACAGGTGGATGGCTCTTGATCCTGCAAAAGATAAACAGAAATATTCTCAATACATAAGCCAATTATTTCAAGGTACATACCGAAGTTTGGCTCGAAACGTAGCAAAAGAGTACAAAAACAGGAACACAACAGACAGCCAAAAATCGCGCCATTTTTCTATGAAAGTCTGACAGAATAAGTCCATGGTGAGATTTTATGCCTTTTTATCCGTGAGCACAAACTGGTTTCATGAACGGATGTTTCATGTCTCTTTGTTAAATCATAAGATTTCCTCAACCCACTGGACCATTCGTCAGTTTGAGAAGAGACGAAAATTGCGTGGACAATACAAGTACTGTATAAATGATTCGAAGGTTTCGCGTAATTTATGTTTGCACATGTAGAGGAAAACATGGGACAATGAATTTATCAATTAATCATTGAAATGAATAATTTTTCAGTTAAAGAAGTCCTTAATGTCAATGGCTATAATTTGTCCTTGTTAGCAAGCGAGTAATGTCCGAAAAAATTTTCCTACAAAAAACTAGTTAGTGCATCGCCCTTCTACGTTTTGAAGATTTTGAGTAACATAAAACGTTTGTAACATGAAAAATGTAGGATGAACACAAATTGTGCAAAATGGAAAAGAATTTTTGTTGTTATTTTTATTTCGTGTAAAGTGAAAGTAATGGAGTTACATAAACATTACTAATGAAAAAAAAATCATAATTATGTTCTTATGTTGTTTTAAGCGCAATAATTCATGCAATCTTTTTCAGTGAAGAAATTGTTGAAATTTCCGCCTTGTCCGAGATATGTAAATTCTGAACACTTCTGACCATCCCAAAAGTATCTCGGATTTCCAATGGCTTTCGTTTCTGCGGCACTGGAGTAGAGGCCAGCATCAAATTTGTTCGGAATTGTTGTATAGACGCGACCGCCCGTATTACTGCAAGTCGACGCTAAACGGAAACAAAAATTTGCACAAGACAATTCCGCTTTATTTCCTGTTTTGAAAAACACCTTTGCTTGAGAGGCAATGCGGAGGGTGTGCCGTACTGTTGCACGTAAACGTTACTGTATTCGATGTTGGGCAATCGGTATCGACCGAGCATTTTATGATTTTTAGTATCGGATTCGTTGGAGCTGCGCGAACGCTAAGTTTTGGTGCTCCGCGTCGAGCGGCTAAAAAACAAAAACAACGGTTAAAGCAAGTTGACAAAGTGAACCTTGCAATGAAAATTACTGCCGCGGCAATACGATAAACAATGATCTTCTGTCCGGAAATTGTTGCTGTTGCTGAGAGCGTCGGTGTTCGACCATTTGAACGACTCGCACTTGTTGCTGACGCTGTTGTACCAGTATCGCGTAACAAGGTTTCCAGCTGTGGACGCCCTCATTGGTTGAATACAAGTGAAAGCTATAATTAACAACTTTCAATAGCATTTTCTTTAGTAGTGATGGTTTGTTATGATATACCTCTGCTCGGACAACAAATCCCTTGCGCTGCGGCGTGGTATACACCCGCTAACGTAAACGGAATACAGTCATAGAGATCTTCTTGATTTCCGATGGCAGCCGCAGACGCCAACACGTTGTTACAACTCGTCGTGGCAGTTACCGACCCCACAGTGCAAGCGAATTTAGTGATCGGCGGTAGAGATGCTGGAGCGGCCGTGTTTTGCATCGCTCCTAAGAAGTCGCCGACGAAACCTTCAGGTAATGGACAAACTGCTGTTCCTATGGCTGCAAAATGTTTTGGAATTTTGAAGATTAATAGGATTGAACCATGTGTTGGGTTTTACTTACACGCTGCAGTGGGTTGAATAACGCAAATTCGACCATCCTGTGTGTTTACCAAAAAGGCGCCAGTTGGGCATCTGCAAAGTTTTGCGACTCTGTCGCACGTGGCTCCAGGCCAACCGCCTTCGCACTGTCGGTCCAACGCGCAAGGTCCATCGCCTGGATTGTATGCTAAATCAAATATTAGCTATAAAGTACAAGCTCATGAAAGAGCTCATGAAAGAGCTCATGCATCCGTTAAACCTTTCATGCAGCGTCTAGCAGTGATGAAGCCAACGTATCCGGGATTGCAGCCGCACTTGGAAAACAAACATGACATGTTGGGCCTACAGTTACTGGTGTCCGTACATGCAGCACCAACGCCACCCTCTCCTGTAAAGGTAAAAAAGTAAGTACACATTAATAAAACATAATTAAAATGCGTTTACCAGTTCTGGTTTTGGCTGCAGAAAGTTCGCAAAAACTGCAAGCTAAAGCAATTAGAACTGCAACGGTCTGAAACATCTTTTTTCTGGGTTACGAAAATAGTAAGCTTAGGAATATAGAAGAAAAACAGTTTTCAGGGGGAAAACGAGCGAGTGAAAAGAGTTGGAAAAATTAATTCAATATAATCAAATAAGAAATTAAAGTGAAATGCCTCATTACAAATGCTTTATATAGCTTTTGATTTTTAGGTGTTATAAATAAGGTGTTTAATAGTGCAGTCAACATAAAAACTGAAAGGTAATATTGGATCAGTCGTTGGAACTTTTTCCTTCAAGATCTTGTTGATCTCGCTCTGCAAAACAAACACACTTTGAGGATTACCTCCAAAAACTTTGACAATCTTGTTTCGCGATAACAGAATTTTATATAAGAGCAAAAAAGTTCTCAGAACAGCTTATCTCCAAATTGTCAATTGAACGAGAAACTGGACAAACCAAAAAATGGCACCTTTTTGAGTTTCAATTTTATTAACAAAATTTGTTAATCAACATCTGAACTAGTTTGGGTCTCGGCTTTCACAGAGGTCAATATAGTCAGTAACAGATTCTATCGTCTTTTCACAAGCAGCAATAAAAGTGCAGTAGAAAAAAGTTAAAATTGAGATCCCTTATTCAAATATTGATTTAAAGCGTGCAGGATGGATGATTAGAGACAACGGTTTGCTGTCTACTTGAATCTGCCCCCATGCTCGAAAATCAATATCTGAATACGGTTTTCAAATATCAACTTAGAATTACTGTACTTTTATTGCAGCCTCAGTTGTGAAAGGACTTTACTGTAAACAAGTGAGGAGAGGTTCCTGGATGCACGGACTACGAGTGTTTCGAATAATGAGCACCAATGAACCTAAGTTCTCATTTAAAGCAAAACTCAAAGCCAAAGGCCAATTCCACTCGCTTAACAACTTTCGAACTTGTATGCAAATTGTCTGAATCAAAACAACAATTTACTATTTTTTCGAGTTGACTAAATGGCGCCTGGTTAGAACTTTCTTCGTGCTCGCCTCGCAATTTGACCAATTTGTTAGAAACTCAAAAGGGAAGTAAACACGAAATTAGATACAATCCTAAGAAATGACATAAAAAGGTTAACACCTGGAAATTAAACTGAACATCATTATCAAAATAAAAGAGCGCGAAATGTAAATTAAAATTAACAATGTAACTGAATTGACACTACAAGCCATGAGACATCAATTTGTCACGCTATTCCTTATATTGATTTGCTTATTGATTTGGAAGCGAGCAAGGATGCAGGTGTCATCATGGCGTTATCTGCTATCATTTGGGGTCATTGCGGTGTCATATGCTGTCATTTGGCATCATCATAGCGGTTGTCGTCATGGCTCATTTGCTGTTATTTGGTGGCATTATGGCATCGTGTGCCGTCGTTTGATGTCATCAAGGCGGGTGTCATCATGGTATCATTTGCTTTCATTTTGTATCTTTATGATGGCATGCGCCATCTATGGCCTCGTCATATGCTGTCGTTTGGTGGCATAATGGTGAGTGGCATAATGGCCTCATACGCATTCGTTTGGTGTCAACATGGTGTCATTTGATCTTAAGGCAATTTGATATCATAATGCTGTCATGTGCTGTCAGTCAATGTCATCGTGGTGTCATGCGATGTCAGGTGGTGTCATCACGGTGACGTGAGCCGTCTAAAACGAATATGAGTGTAATTGGTAATCAAATCCCTAGCCAGTCAGCGTGTCCGAGATCTACATTGCTACGGTCGAATGCACAATCAATCAAACTTTGTCAAAACGGATACAAGACAATAATAGCTCCTATTTTGGTTTATTTAATAAAATATATTTGAAGCAGAATAATTGTGTGTCTTTTTAAAAAGCTAGCTACATTGCTGAATCGTCGTCATCATCACCGTCCATGACAGTAAATTTGTCTAAATCTTCCTTGACATTGAAATTCGTCTCTTCGCTATTCGTTTGCATGCTTTCGCCCACGTTGCTCGAGGGCAGAGGGTCGTCGCGCATTGTTGGATTGGATTTCGGATTGGAGTTGCCGTTTGAAACTGAATTTGAATTTGAATTGGAGTTGGAATTTTGAGCTTTTTTCGCTTCGCAGTCGTGCTTTTTCATTGCGACGTCTTGTTGCAGTTTTCTTATTTCGTCGTGCAACGGAGAGAGTTCGAACTTCAAATGACATCTGTAACAGCGCACACTGATCGGTAAATAAAAGAGGCGAGTGAACTTATTGTTTTACATGGTGGTTTCCGAGCAACATTCAGCAATGGTTTTGCAACGTTTGAATTTTTGTTTGGCGTCCTTCTGACACTGTTGTTGAGGGCTCTGGTTGTGACCTTTGCCCTTGCCCCCACCCTTACCCTTGTGCCCTCCATTACCCTTGCCACTACCCTTGCCATTGCCATTGTCATTACCATTGTCAGCATCTAAGCCTTGTTGGGCCTCCCTCAGTACTCTGCTATTGTTGGACTGCGGGCCTTGATTGGAATTGGGGTTTTGATAGTTTTGAATTGCATCTTGGCAATGCTGTAGTGGCTGCAAAAACAAAAAACTTGTTTATTTTTTCATCAGAAATATCACAAATTTTACTTTTCCCTTCTTCGAAGAAAGAGCATCGTATTCCTGAGGCATTCTTTCCTTTAGGCAAGCGGCGTAATCTTGTTTTTGTTGCAGGGTTTTGGGCTTGATCTGAGCTTGCAAATCGGATACATCGCAATCGCCACCTTTGGAAGCTTTTTTCGTTTTATTTTGAGAATTGGACGAAGTTTGGCATTGTTGCTGCGCTTTTTCGGCGTCTTGCAAACAGTCCAAAACTAATTGACAAACTTTTTTATTTTGAGCCTGAAATGACTAAGCTTTGACATACAGTCAAAGGTTATCCACTGGATTTCAGTACCTGAGCTTCAAAAGCAAAAGTACAGACAAAAATAGAAAAAACGTACAGATTCATGGTGACAAAATTTGACCCAATAATTCTGCAAATTTTGTCCTTTGCCTTATGTGTCTTATGCAAAGGAGAAACTCATTTGAAACTGGATTGAATCGATGTCAGGTTCGTCTTGATGGAAATTTCTTGTTTTTTCACGATTCAAATGAAGATGTACAATTTGGTTGTTGCGTGTGGGCAACTCTAACTCTAAACTGTTGCGTGTGGGCAGCTCTAAACTGTGTAATTGTAACGTCACCTTTCAACAATTCTAAATTTTCTGTCAAACAAGTTTTATGCATGTAAAAATGTAAAAATTAAAAATCTCTTACAGTGTCCCATAAATTTAATGTTTTAGGCACTCGTTAAACGATAATGACAGTATTAGACTAGTTTTTTACGTCTCTTATTCAAATTATTGTTTTTAAATCAAAAAGGGCCGCAGGGCATTACATGAATGCGTTCGTGATTTTTGCTGATAGTTTTTTCGAGATCTGAAAGGAACAAGACGTATTTACTTGTTGGTCAATTTGAAATGACTTACTGGGTAGCTGACGATTTTGCTACTTTAACCAGTAGACTAAATGTTTTACAAATTTCAGTTATAGAACAGAGAGAAACGGCTAAATGCTATTTGATTGATTTCATTTCGTAAATAGATTTTTTTCAGCCCCAAATTGGTCAAATTTGATTTCCACTTTTATTCAGTGTTATAAAGAATTAAGACCGGACTAATAAATAATATGATACACAGATTCAAAAAAAACGAAATAAGAAAAACTAACCTTCACACACGTAAACATGAAAATTTTTGGTCGTTTATGACAAAAAGTTCAAATTGAAAAAAAACAACTTCTTCTTGCGTTTCGAGTCGGAATAAGTTGTTTTTGTGTCATCGCCGTTTTTTACCTAGAAAATGATTTGGCTGACGACGCTGTCATCCGAAATCAATTCTTCGGCGTCGATTTGGTCCATCGCGTCCGCCAATTCGTCCTTGTTCAACGCACGTTTTCGTTTCACACATTCTTGGCGACCTTGAAGAATTTCGGATTCAAGTTTGTGCACCTTGCCGTGAAGGTCCGACGACTCGTAGTTCAAATGGCAACTGAAAATCGGGTACAAAAATATGACATTATTATTATGCAATCTTTACAACAAAAAAGGTCAACCTATAAATCTTATGTTTCAAGTAAATATGAAACATATTATTAAGTAACGCGTGATCTATACTGCGATTTGGAAATAAAATGTCATTAGCTAGCATGATAAAGAAGCTAAAGTACTTACACAGCTGTGTCTGGGCAACATCTGACCAATGGCTTGCACTCTTCGCGCTTTATGCGAGCGCGAGCCATGCACCCTTTGAATTCGGACAATCGGCGTCGAGCTTCGCGGAGCACTTCGATTTTGACCCTTTGCTGGTTTTGTTCTTGGTCGGCGCCTTGGGCGTCTATGTCGGCGGCTTGTTGTGGTTTCACTGGACGCTGACCGTTTTGCCTACCTCCCGGAGCTTTAGCGCCCGGCGGACGAATTCCACTGGCAACCGTTGTTTGGGCAGGATGAATCGAAGTCTCGGCCGCAATCTCTGGTTTGGATCCATTTTCGGCGAGCGGACCGACTGCCTCGCTGATGTTGCTGTGCTGCTGGTTCAAAGTGTCGACGATTGGGTTGCTTGGTCGCAATGGTTTAGGAGCGCCCACTTCCGAAGAACTTCCACCACCGGAACTTCCGCTGTATTCGTATTCGATTTCAGTAGTCGTACCTGATGAAGCATGTAATGTTGTGCTCGATAGACCAGTGTGATCGATAGACACTGGCGCAGCTTCCGCAGGCTTAATTGGCGCCGGGTCAGCGATTGAACCATTCACTGGTTGTTGGGGTGGGGCCTGCGAACTATCAGCTAATTTAGGACTGGTGTGTTCCAGCGTACTGATTTCCGACACGCCGGATACTGACGACGCACTTAAACCAATTGGAACGCCGGACGCCGGTGAAGAGTTCAAACCAATCGGCGAACTTGGATTCAAAGGAATGGACGCCAACGAATGTTGGGATGGTGGTGGTGGTGATGATGATTCGGCCACTTGGGTCGAATTAACTAATTGCGGTAGTGGGTCGACGCCTCCGCCGGATGTGGCATTCTTCGGTTCGCCGGACGACAGCGGCTCATTAGCTATAGCGCTAGCGCTACTAGTTGATGCGGTACCAGCACTTGCACTGCTGGAATGAATGTTCAATGATGATCCTGTAAACTGAGCTCCTGTGCTGTGAGACGATGGAGCAACAGTAATACTGCCATTGGCAGCCGACTGCGTGGACAAGGTCGGAAGTTCCGGTAATGGCTGTTGCGCTTGACGTTTAGATCTGATACCAGCTTCGCTTGTTTTATTCTGGTATCGACCGGTGACTGTGGTGCAATAACGATACTAGGAAACAAATAAATTATATGCTCCGCAGTAGAAACGGGCCATTACTCTGAACCTACTTTTCTGGGATCTACATCTTCGGCACCGGCTTCTATCCTCTGGCTCAAACATTTCTTGAATTCCCCAACTCTTTCTTTGTCGAGTACCTTCTTTTGTTTAATTTTCTCTTTCACTGGCGTCATACAATCTTCGGCATTGGGTGGCGGTCTCGGCTTCGGTGGTTCCGTAGGTCCGGGCCCCGAGGCCGATCGCTCACCGACCAAGATGCTGAGACATTTGTCGATCTCGTCTTCGGCGTCTTGGAAGCAAGTCATGACAGTTTGGCACGCTTTATACGTTTCATTCTGGGAAGAAAAAACAAACAAAGAAATAATGAACAAGCACAGGAATCCAGTAAACGATCAATACCGCTTGCCCTCGGACTACAGTAACCCAAAGGGCTAGTGAGATTAATGTTGCGGTTTTCATCTCGAACACCGACAAACAGGGACAGACACGCACACGGGCACGCTTCCACAGGAGAGTATGCGGTTGGGATCCTAAATATGTTTTCGTATACGAGACCAACCTTCGGCCGCCCTTCTCGACGATGAAGAAATCGTTGAACTACAACTTGCGAGAAAGAAGTAAAGGTTTTACTACTGCGTCCGTCGTTTTAGATTTGGAAGTTTTTATGCCAGGTTAAAACCGTGCCCCTTTCGCCCCGAGAAGGTCATTGTCGCACTATCTCCTGTCGGAACACATCCGAACAGGGCAATTTTCCCAATCGTACGCGGAGGGCCGGCAAAAACTTTTTTGACCTCGAAACATTTCGAACAGAAATTTGTTTTCACCAAAAACTTTTCCGCTCGCACAAAAATACAATACCGAGTACCGTATGGAGAGAAATACTGTAGGACGGTACAGTAACGCACTTAACGGTAATTTCGCGAAGGCGCCCGTACGTCGGTCGGCTCCTGTCGCGAGGGGCATTCTAGGTCTAGGTCTATTCGTTTTCCATCTTTTTTAGCCCTTTCATTCGCCAAAATGATAGAACTAGAGTATCGGGCCATGAACACTTACTTACGCGAATCACCTTTGCGTCGGCATGATTTTTTCAAAAAATTCATCAACGGCATTTCAAACGAAAATGTCATTAGAGCATTGTAACAGAGGTGTTCGTTTTTATTTTGTGTGTTCTACTGAGGGGTAAGAAATTGTAGGATTATGAAATAATCGTGTTGACACAATGACGCAGTTGAGAATAGATTGGCGTGCGAGTTTTTTTTGCTACGAAGATCGAGAAAATCATAGAGAAATTTGTCGACGTTACATAACATAAATCTATTTCAAATATTTATGATGAATGACTCTGGCCAAATCATTGGCATCAAATATTTGTTCTCTTACACATGTGAAAAATGCAATCGAAAGAAACATTTAAGTATACGCTACTTCCCAAAAAAAGTAAATTTTTTGCTACTTCTAAAAAAGTGAGTGGTTTGTTTGCAGTTATGTAAGAACAACTGACAACATAACTGGACGTTATTGGAAACCCCAATCGCATCCGATGCTGGTTGCCATTTGAACTTAACTCGTAAATTTAATGTTTCGCAGCATCGTTAAACAAACAGAATGAAAAGCAAAAATACTTTGTATTGTATATCTAATTCCTATCAAATTCTATCACATGTGATACTCCATCACCAACAGTTTGGAAACGAGCACCTCATCGACAGATTCACAGGTGAGTTCCATAATGACGCTTGACGTTCTTTGTTTGAGGTGAACTGAAACCGAATTTAAATGCGAAGGTATAGTTTAAAGAGGTCGTGAACTGAGTTAAATTAAAGTTTTGAAAATGCTTCGACGTCTGGATTGAGAGTTCAAATGCATCAATGATACTCTTCTAAACAGAGAAATCACAAAAATTAACAAAGACAAAAAGTCGAGACAGACAGTTACTGCTATGAGAGATTTTTGTCCGATTCCAGTGAGCACAAGATTTTCACAATTGTTATATAAAACAGCATCATTACACAATGCCATTAACAAATCACTGTTACAACTACCTTATTATCTGCTTCATTTAAAATTGCGCGGCGAAACGTGAAATTTACAGATTAATTTCAATATCTGAATATTAGAACTGATAACCTACGTTTACTGTACTTTTTTACAACCGTAGTTGTTCAGACAGAATCATCAACAATACTAACGAATCAGTTGATCGTTACCCGTGACGATTCGCTTGGATGAATGTTCAAAAGCAGCAACTGCACTCAGATAAACAGGGAAACTGTAAAAAAAAAGTAATAACAAAATATAAATAAGTTGAGGCAGATGTTCACAATTATATCCTGTCAGCATCCATTTAAGTCTATCTAACACAACTACAGTTATTTTAAAATTATAATTGAAAATCAACGATTGAATTCCAAACTAATACTTGCAACAATCTTTGCGTTTCATTTAACATTGTAGAATGGGAATTGTGCTAAGGCCCTAATTCCCGGTTGCTACAACTCTGGAATCTACCAGCTCAGCCTGACTAACGAGGAAAGGTCGCGAAGTGATACTCTCTGATCGAGACGGGAAATAGATCATTCGATGCAGAATTTTGCGC